>CAJNOI010000492.1:0-45282 GCA_905250115.1 Adineta steineri
TGATGATGATGATAATGTAGCATATATATAAATATACGAAGGAAACTCTATGATTGGTTTATTCGATTTGACTAATAGAAAAAGATATACATCAGTTCGTTTATAATGGCTAAAAGAGAAACCATAGGAATTTTCTAATATTTTTATTTAACAAACTATTTACTTTGTTTTTCTTAGTAGAATCAAAAAAACAAGAGATAACACATAAATATAGCTGACATTGTTTAACATTAATTTTATATATAAAAATCCAAGAGTTTTATAATTAAATCGAGATTCAATTTTTAAATTTGGGTATATAATAATTAGAATAGTTTAAATGATACGACATTTTTTTTCTTTATAAATAAAAAAACAAAATTACTAATGATAGAAAAATAAATAAGTGTACATACCTGAGTCAATTTTGTTATGTTGACAATTTTATTCAATACTATGACTATTTATTGATTTGTAAATATTCTTTCAAGAAGCTTAGAAACTTCTTGAATATTCTTTTTTACTTGAGCATAGATAAAATTATTAAAGAAGATTCCAGAAAAATTAATTTTGTTTTAAAAGTATTATTCTTATCTTTTTTTGTAGAATATATACTTGTACATATAGACAAATTAACTGATTCGTTATCATATAAAGAACGTAAATTAGGTATTGATTTGCTTGCGTACGAAAAAATATGTTATTTTCTTAAAAAATATCGATATTTAATGGATGTATTGATTGACAAATCAAAATATGAGAGGAAATGAAATGAATATTCAACTATTTTGGTTAATTTTTAGATGTTTTGAAAATCTTCTTTAACTGATAAGAATCAAGTACATGTAAATATCAAGAAAAATCAATTTCTTTTCAAATTCATATTATCATAAATTTTGTTCAACTGAATATTACATTTTTCATTCTTCTTACATACATAACACAATTTGATCTTACCCCACTCAATTGGATACGCTTGAACGATTTTTTTGCCTATTTTTTGTTATTTTAGGTAAAAAATACCTATACTATTCAAATGTTGTCTTTGATAACTATCATCGTTTTTCTTATTCATGCTATTACTATTTCTGGTTCACCACCAGTAGTTTTATGGCATGGAATGGGTGATAGTTGTTGTAATCCATTGAGTCTTGGTACAATAACTAAATTATTAAAAACGCAATTACCTGGTTCATATGTTACGTCACTTCGTATTGGATCAAATATTGTTGAAGATACTTCGAATGGATTTTTTATGAATGCTAATCATCAAATTGATTATGCTTGTAAATTATTAAATGCTGACAAAAATCTCTCACAAGGTTATCATGCTATTGGGTAAATAAAATATAATTTTTTTGTTGTCTCGAAAATTTCTTTGTTTGAAGTTTTTCTCAAGGTGGTCAATTTTTTCGTGCAGTTGCACAACGTTGTCCTGAACCACCAATGCTTAATTTAATATCCATTGGTGGTCAACATCAAGGTGTTTTTGGATTTCCTCGATGTCCTGGTGATAATGAAACTATATGTAATTATATTCGTGATTTATTACGTTTTGGTGCTTATGAATCATTTGTTCAAAATCATCTTGTTCAAGCTGAATATTGGCATGATCGTATGTAGAAATATTTTCAAAATATTTCTTCAATATATATTTCTTTGTTTTTCAGCACATAAAGAAGAAATCTATCGTAAAGCAAGTATATTCTTAGCTGATATTAATCAAGAAAACACATTTAATGAACAATATAAAACAAATTTATTAAAAATTCGTAATTTAATACTTGTTAAATTTCTACGTGATTCAATGGTAACACCACATGATAGTGAACATTTTGGTTTCTATGAAGAAAATGATACATCAAAAATTATACCATTACGTGAAAGTTCATTATATCTCAAAGATTTATTAGGTTTAAAAACTATGGATGAACAATCACGTATTAAATTTCTCGAATCAGATACAGATCATTTACAATTTACGGATAAATGGTTTATTGATAATATTATTCCATATCTTCAAGATTAAAAAAACGTTTCTGTTTTCCTTTGTCTGTATTATTATATAATAAATAATCATAAATGTTCATTAAATCTTTCAACATACATTTGACAATCAATTGAACTACTAGCTCAATCTCCCCGGAGCATTGAATAGTTAGTATAATTTCAGGTTAAAATGAAGTCGACCGTTTAACATAAGCATCACGACCTAATAATGAAATACCTCGTAAATCAAAGAATCTATTATTTCCTTCCTCGTTTTTTTTCATACCCGAAGGACCAGTAAACCTTGAAGGCCAGGCATACATTAAAAAAAGAGGAAATTAGATCGTATCATCAGCGTTAATCTCCAGAGAACCATATGCACCAAGAAGTCTTTACATGATTAATAACAGACTACTTATGACATTCGAGTTAAAGAGCGATCTCATCCTGACAAAACTTTCTTATATCTTTGACCGAAACATAAAAGTATTTATGCTATTATATAGGATCAATTTTTTCAAATGCATATATACAAAGACAAAAAAGTAATACAAGCAGATAATTATTTTCAAGTAACTTTTAATAATAAAATGTATTCATTTGTTAGTGTTGTCATCATTGGATTGATTGTTTTTGTTTTCTTGATTTTGAACTAAATAGAATGATAAGTAAAATTTTATTATAATGAAACTACTCATTACCATCATCATCTTCATCGTCGTCTACTTCTGGAAAGAGACTATTTATATATTGTTCTGTAGGATCTGGTTTGTTATATTTATTTTTTATTTTATTAGTTGGTCGATGTCGTACCAATTGAACTTTTGCATATTCACGAGCCTTTAAAAGACATTACATATAATTATAAGTATAAAAAAAGTATTTACTCGTTCAAGTTTTGATGCTCTTGCTGGATCATTTGCTTGACCATGATTGAATTGAAAAGGTTTTCGTGGTGATATATCTCGTGGTGATTTATATTCTTCTGTTGATGTATTTATAAATGGTTTTTCTATCTTTGAAGCATATTCTAAACGTTTTCTTGCACGTTCTGTCTATTAAAAAAAATTAGATTAAAATATAATTCATAAATAATTATTATAAATATATACTCGATCATATTTTGTTTCATTAAACGGACCATATGGATTAAAGTGTGATTCCATTTTTTGTAAATCTTTATAATCTTTAAGTGTATATTTTTTATAAGGAAAATAATATCCTTGAGAGTCACGTAATGCACGACGTCGTTGATTTTCTAAATAACTATCTAGAATAAAAAGAAATAGTTTAAATATTTTTTTTGAATAGATTATTTAACCTGTTCCCATTGATGGTTGTGAATAAAGAGATTCAAATATATTTGATGGATGTTTTTTCTTTGAATTCTCGTGTGTAGCAACATGTTCATCATAATATTTTGGTTCATTAGAACGGTATGAATCGTGATAATGTGTATCATCTTCTTCATATTCGATATTTTTTTCTTTACTTATTCCTTTACGAGCACTTGTAATTTCTTTTTCATCTTCAGATTTTTCCGTTCGAGATTTTGGTATACGTTTCTCACAATCAATACATCGTGCATCAGAATCATCTTCATATGAATGAGGACGACGATTATTATTTAAATATCGTCCTCGAAGAGGATGTCCACGTGATAATGGATAAGTAACAGTAGGTTCATAAAACGGCGGTCCTTGTCCTCGTCGAACAGGTGGTAAAGATGAATTTTTTTTCTGTGTATTATCATTTAATACTGTACGTTTTGTAGATTTATGTTGAGTATTATTGTCATCATTATATTCATCATACGAATCAGTATTATCTTCTGTTTCAAAATCTTCTTGACGACTTCTATGATAATTCGGAACAGATTGAGATTGTTTCATATTTTGTCTTGATCTATTAGTATCATTTTCTTTACCATCAATTGAAAAATTTTGTTTTGACAGAGAAAATGATGTTTTTTTATTTGAAGGTTGATTTCCATTATTTTGTTTTTGTTCAGGAATTTCTTCTTTTTGTTTAATAATTGTCGATCGTATTTCATTTGATTTATTTGTCTTCATTTCTATTGAAGGATCATTTCTTTTCATTGTCATTTCAGATTCATGATTATTGCTACTATTCGCTAAAGGTAGACGAAGATCTGATGCTGGTTGATTAGAAATTTGATGATCAGATCGAATACGATTTGATTGAGATTGATAAGTTGCAGGGGAACGTTGTAATGTTACACCAGTGTTCTATAATAAATACAAACCTTTTAAAGGTAAATACTACTAGGGAAATATTCGTAATATAAGACACTTTTCTTTTCTTTTGATCAGAGATAAATTATCATTAACATAGAACTTACCATTTTCTATAAAAATAGGTGTGATGAGAACTGAAAATATTAAATGTGTGTTGATATGTAAATATTGTTAAGTATTTAAGTAGGGGAAATTTTCAGTATATAAAAACAAGTAAAATACGTCATAGCAACGTTTTTCTAAAAAACTTAATTTAGTCGAGCTTTGATTCTTCAAAGAAAACCAGTTTTTCTTTCCTTATAATTTATACTTTTTTGACAACACTTAAAATTCATTTAACATCTTGAGCATAAAATTTTATAGGTTTTTTTTCCAATTTCAACACCTTCCGCTATTATAAATAACTATTAAAATTTAATGAGTATTTTCTTTTTATAAAAAAAGATATCATTTTTTACTAATAATAAACATGAACAAAAGAACAACTCATTTACCTGATATTGTTTATTAGATTGATGTCTATCCATACTTGTTTTATATGATAAATGTATATTATTAGTGGTACCGAGATTGCCATAACGTTTATCAGTATGATTAGATGAAGTTGATGTTTGATCATTTGATTGATTATATGCTAATTGTTCATCATATTTATCTCTAAGATAATATTTCGGTTGTTGTTGTATCGCATCAATATCATTTGAAGCACTTGATGCTTGTGGATTATCGGTATAATGAGTTGTTAATGGTCCAATATGTAAATTGTATCCACCTATAAATAGAATATTATATAAAATTGAATTAAAATTTTAATTTTACCATGATGTCTTTCATCATTATAAGTTCCTGGTGATAATGTTTTATATGATGTTGCAGCCATTAGGAAATAAATTAAATCACGAATAATAAAAGTAAAGTGTATGACAATGCCACTTCGTTAAAAGAAAAACAGAATTCGTAGTAGATGAAACTAAGGAGAAATACTTTATACAAACATAAAGGTAAAGTAAAAACGAAAGAATAGAAGAAAAGTAACAATAGAAATTTTATTGCATCTTTTTGCTTTTTATTGATTATGAATGAATCGCTAGAAGCATGGTTATAGTCAAGAGAAGAAAAAAAGAGGAAAAGAACATTTAATACTATTTGCAATGCAAAAAAAGAAAAGGTGAATAATGAAGTTTGATTTATTCAACTTTTTTTTTTATTATTAACATATAAAAAAAGAATGGTTAAAAAATATATAATTAATTATTTATTGATTGATGTATTTTTAAACCTTGATCAATATAAATTGTATATAAAAACAAGTAACGCTCGTCTAAGGACTCGCTCAGCTCTTTCTCGTAGAAATGGTGTTCTACAATGCTACGGGACCTTTTGCTTATATAACTTGCAAACACTTACATCAGATTCGTGTTCCCCAACCTCAAAAACCATTTCGTCAAATTTTATAAAAAAAATGGTCCTTTGTCTAAAAAAACTATTTTTAAACAATTTTAAAAAACTAACGTCAGATTCGAAGTCCCCGCATCGAAATACCTTTGGAAATATCCTTTTCGGAAAATCGATTTTCGATGTTTTTTTGACCCTGCGGACAGACAAGCAAGTAAACAAACAATTTATTTCTGCTGGACTCTTCTCTACGAGAAAGAGAATAAATAAAATCGATTAGATTTTTCATTGAATGTCCCTCGTTCAATATAATATGATGAAAGTGATAAATAAAAATAACATATGAAAAATAATGATTATAAACAAATGTATTTTAAACTATTTCTTTTGTTAAAGTAATATTAAAAAATACTTTCCGTGGCATTGCATCACATCCTTCAGAAGACATATTTCTTTGTCATGAAAATACGGCTTAGTTTTTTGGCGACTAGTAAACCTTTACGGGGTAAAAAGTAACTGAAAAGAAATCATTCGACATCTTGTTTGATACTCGATTTACTACATGGTGTTTTGTAAAAACTTAAATATCGTATGTTCTGTTGGATTTTTTAGGAACAAATAGATACCATCATCATTAAAATATTTAAAATTTCAACGCATATAAATGTGTTCTCTTGAGAATAATTTCATGGGCCGTAGAAATACATTTATCTGAATTGAAATTTTACGAATACTTCAACAATGATAATATCTATTTACGGTTCATTACGAGTGACTAATGTCATTAAGTGTATGCCCATCAGAAAAGTAGGTTGAATGATGTTCCTGCCAATACAATATTCTTACTGCATTAATGTTTTTGTTATTTGAATTAAAATAATAAGATTCTTGTTAGAAGTAGAAGTAGTAGTCTTATAGATGTACGAATGCACTTTGACTTTTATATTTTTCATCATGATTAAGCTCTTTTACACAAGATACTGCAGAAAACGAATCACCATCCAACCTTGTAAAGAAATATTTATAGTCCTTTTTTGAATGCATTATAAGAAAAGCGAATATTCATGAATGTATATAGTAATAATTCCTCTTCAGTTAAACTTAAATCAAGCCAACTAAAATTTTTATCGAATTGAGAATTATGTATGGTATTCATGTATTATTCGTTGTGAAGATAAAGAGAACACATCAATTTGTCTATATACTTCTCAGCCTATAAAAATCGAAGCTCTGTAATAAACGTAAAGTATTGTAAGACTCGCCTAAAATAAAATAATTCATTAAGTGTGCGATAATAATCAATGATGTATTAAAATATCATTCGAGTTCTTTGTATGGAGAACTGAATGTTCAGTTTTATTTAAGATAAAAATTATGTTCATTAGAATTATAATACTAAGAGCTACATGACATGAAGAGAGTATATCTGCCATTCCCAAACGGTTGGCTTCTTCTTCTTAGCTTTAAATAAACGATTTCTTAAAAAAGAAACCTTCATATTTGCCTAAATACACGATATATGAGTGAGAGTTTTCGTCGTTTGTCTAAATTTGTACTCAAAATGTTACTTTTCTTATAAAATCACTTCAAATCAAGAGTTCAGCTATACAATCTATGTACGGATCAATCTAGTAATCACCAGTAGCTCCAGAACAGTTAACAGAATCCAATGTATATTTTTCAAAATATTGCGGTAGAAGGCTCTACTCGTCAATATCGAAAGGATATAAAAGTTTAGTTGCTTGAAAATTAAATGGATCCAAAAGGTTAGGTGTATGGACTTTAAAATCTTCAGAAATCTTAATAATTAATCAATTTTTCATATATAAAATATTGCATGAGACTTCATTATTTCGAATAAACAGGCATTGATACGCTGACCACTTGTCACTAACATATTGCAAGTGTGCACGTTTCGAAATATCTTCGCCTCACTAATATATACTAGTACTTCCAAACGAAATTAATGCTATGGAGACAATTTCACATGCATCCCAGTGAACACAGAAACGGATATTTCTCCTTTTAAAGTCCATCACCATCAGTCTCCCAATGGAAAAATGTCTTATCTACTAAAATCCTACGATAAAAACATGCAAACTATTTCATCAATTTCCTTTCTCTTTTACTCTTCCCAGTTGAGCAACTTCTACCAGACAACCACCCACCAGTGATTCAAGTAACATCACAGCAAAAATCATACTTTCAACTGAGCTTTACTAGCTACACATTCAACAATTGCCATTGTTCTGTAGTCTCGACTAATCATGAGTACAAGAAAAAACACTCTTATTGTTACAAGATATCACATATATTTGTTGAACCGATATAAAATCTTATAAACATTAAAAGTTAAAGCATTCTTATTTAGGGTTGCTCCCGTTAGTACTGATTTTCATCAAAAAAATATTTTTAGTCGTGTATTTTTTTCACATATTGTCTCAAATTGTTTCTGTGCATTATTACTGATTTGATTGTTTTCAAGCTTGAGTGTGGTGAGTGTCTGTGTGAATAATGAAGTGAATTGAAGAGGAAGAAGAATAAGCATTGTTGTTACTTTGTTGATTTGTAGAGCATTGGCAAGATATTGTGCACCTTGATCACCGATTCTATTGTACCGTAGGTGGAGTGTAGTAAGTGTCTGTGTGAAAAGTGTGTGAGTGATGAAAAGAAGTGAAGGGGAAAAGAGCAAGCATTATTGTTACTTTATTGATTAGGAGAGCATTAGTAAGATATTGTGCTCCTTCATCACCGATTTCATTGTCTTCGAGGTTGAGTGTGGTGAGTGTCTGCGTGGAAAGTGTATGAATGATAAAATGAAGTGAAGAGGAAAAAGAACAAGTATTGTTGTTACTTTGTTGATTTGTAGAGCATTAGCAAGATTTTGTGCTCCTTGATCACCGATTTGATTACGTCTGAGGTTGAGTGTGGTGAGTGTCTATGTGAAAAGTGTGTAAGTAATGAAAGGAAATGAAGAATAAGTATTGCTGTTACTTTGTTGATTTGTAGAGCATTAGCAAGGTATTGCGCTCCTTTTGCACCGATTTCATTGGACGGCAAATGGAGTGAGGTAAGTGTCTATGTGAAAAGTGTGGGAAAGACGAAATAGAGCGAACAGGAAAAGGAACAATTATTGTTGTTACTTTGTTGCGTTGTAGAGCACTGGCAAAATCTTGTGCTCCTTCATCACCGATTCGATTAAACTCGAGGGTGAGTGCGGTGAGTGTCTGTGTGAAAAGTGTTATTAATGACGAAGTGAAGTGACGAGGAGAAGGAAGAAGTATTGTTGTTACTTTGTTGACTTGTAAAGCATTGGCAAGATCCTGTGCTCCTTCACCACCCATTGGATTAAAATCGAGGTTGAGTTCGGTGAGTGTCTGCGTGAAAAGTGTTATTAATAATAAAGTGAAGTGACGAGGAAGAAGAACCGTTATTGTTATTACCTTGTTTATTTCTAGAGCATTAGCAAGGTATTGTGCTCCTTTTGCACCGATATCATTGAACCGCAAATGGAGTGAGGTGAGTGTCTGTGTGAAAAGTGTGGGAAAGACGAAATAAAGCGAACAGGAAAAGGAACAATTATTGTCGTTACTTTGTTGCTTTGTAGAGCACTGGCAAGATCTTGTGCTCCTTCATCATAGACTTGATTAAAGTCGAGGTCGAGTGAGGTAAGTGTCTGTGTGAAAAGTGTGTGAATGATGAAATAAAGCGAACAGGAAAAGGAACAATTATTGTTGTTACTTTGTTGCGTTGTAGAGCACTGGCAATATCGTGTGCTCCTTGTTCTCCGATTTGATTGTATCGAAGGTTCAGTATGGTGAGTGTCTGTGTGAAAAGTGTTGTGAAAGATGGAATAAAGTGAAGACGAAAAGGAAGAAGTATTTTTGTTACTTTATTGATTTGTAGAGCAGTCGCAAGATCTTGTGCTCCTTCACCACCGATTTTATTGCGTCCGACGTTGAGTGTGGTGAGTGTCTGTGTGAAAAGTTTTTGAATGATGAAGTGTGGTGAAGACGAAAAGGAAGAAGTATTGATGTTACTTTGTTGATTTGCAGAGCATTAGCAAGATCCTGTGCTCCTTGATCACCGATTGCGTTGCCTTCGATGTTGAGTGTGGTGAGTACCTGTGTGAAAAGTGTGTGAATGATGAAGTGAAGTGAAGAGGAAGAAGAACAAAGATTGTTGTTACTTTGTTGATTTGCAGAGCATTGGCAAGATCTTGTGCACCTTTAGGACCGATTAGATTGAAGTCGAGGTTGAGTGTGATTAGTGTCTAGATGAAAAGATCATGTAAAGACATGACATAAATAACAAGGGAATGAGAGTTACTGTATTGTGTTGTAATGCATGATACAGAGATCGTTGCTCCAAATAGCCGATTTGATTCTTTGAGAAGTCGAGCGTGTTAAGTGTCTATATGAGAAAGGGAAGATAAAGACATTGTACAAATGAAGAGACCAAATAGCTAGTCGGTATTACATGAGACTAGGACCGCGAAATTAATGTTGTTTTGACGGGCGTGTAGATACGCGTACGAACTTTTATAAAGAAAATTATCCTGCACAGTGTGCAACCGTGTTTTGTGAAAGCTCAGACTGTAAAGACATTACGAAGGTTGAGCTAACGATAGAAGGTGTTTATCTATGTTCTACTTTAGTTTGAGGAAGAATGATATACATTTTGGTTCATGAAAAGTAGTTTCTAACGTACTTCTGGAGAAAACAATTGCGAAGAATAGTATTACATACTCAAATGACAATGTTTTGCAGGAAATGGTTTAGAGCGTAGTTATATTTGGTGCAGCTTTTGTTAGTATGCTGTAGGAAGGACGAAAGATAGTTTCTCCTTGGTAGTTATTGAGTATTTGTGTTTATATGCATTATTCAGATTCGATATGTGTCTTACATCAGAATTGTGTTTGAGTTATCGAACTTGGTCTTATTGATATGTATGATGTGTATAAGTAAGAATATGTATTGATTTCAATAGTTACTTTCGATGCAACTATGCGGTTGTGTTCATAAAGCTACATTGATTTATAAAAAGTGAAAAATAAGTCAAAATATTTATTTCGTAATGTTAGACTCATTATGAGAAGAAGGTGAATGCATGCAAAGACGTCATATAAAAAAATAGCACTGTCGAATTATTCTCGAAATTTCGTCCTAGATAAACCGTGCTTCAAAGGAAACCTATTCCGGTGCAACTTTTTTTGGTAAAAATTTGGTTTAGGAGTAGTATTCTTTCAAGAAATTTTTCAGCTTGATAGTATGGATGTGAAGGATGTGATTAGATAAAAATGAGGGCGCTGTTGTGAGTCAATCTTCTCTCCATCCACATCCGCCCTTACCTGTATCCGCAGTCGCGCATGCTATTAAAGAAGTATTTATCGGAGGCATTTCTCAAAGAAGTATCGAAGAGGTAATTTATAACAAGATAAACTAGTTTATCAAAGGCTACTTTCTGTCAAAAGCTGGTTTTTATGATCGAAATAGTATTTTAAAAAAATGTGCTTACATACAGGTAAAACGCAAATAATAATGTTTTATCTCTTTTTTTCATTCTTATCTAAACATTGTATGTTTGTAACATCATACCTTTTTTGAAACGCGGAATATTTAAACGAAATTCAATAGAAAAAAGGCACTGATTTTTCTGATTATCAGGACACAATTTTCATATTGTCATAACATAAGAAGTGAATTTTTAGGGAGAGAGAGACATCTAATGAATTATTTTGAGTGGCAGATAGTTTATTCACGTATGTTTTATTGGAATCATTCAGGTTGCATAGAGATTGTAGAAATAAAAAGTGATTCGAGAGCTAATGGATAAAAATTAGGCCATCATAGTAGAAAAACGTTTACCTGATATCGGTGATAACTGTCTACGATCGCATCTAATCGCTTGCATACACTTCTCATGGAGCATAGGATCGTAAGATCCGATTGTTGATCGAGAATTCGGTAGACAAGTTCTACCGATAATGTAAGAAAATTGGTGACTGTTTGATTTGACATTGTAGATTGTTGAAGAAAGGTGTGTTTCGTAGCCTTATGTGTTGGTTATATATACTGTTCTCTGTCTTATCAATAAATAAGTGAATATTTGTTTTGTGCCATAGATTTCAGATGATGTTGTAATTACTTGTTGAAAGAAAAAAAAACGAAAAAGAATGATGTTATGGCCTGATATTTCTCTTGCCATAAAGAATGTTGATTCTCTTTCATTTCCTCACATACTACTGATATCGTTGAGTATTTAAGGATTGAATATTGTGAAGAGAAGGATAATTCTTGTTTTAAAAAAGAAAAGGAATAAAAAACAAAACAGGAGCGATAACAAATGATATCAGCTAGAAAATGACAAAATCAACATTACAACTGCAAGCAACGTCTTTATTAAGATCGTTTTATCGATATAAAATGGTGCATAAAAAGCATGCATATCGTGTTCTCGATAATAAACAACACAGATTGAATGACTTTCTGTGTTATTTATTTTTGTATAAAATCTATATTGTCGTTTGATCATAAAATCAAATATACATATTTTCTAAGATGATATAGAATTTGTTTTCATCATACAGAGTCAGAGTCAGACGTATATGCATCCAGGAAAAAAATAAGCTGATTAGTTTCATAGTTGATGTATTATACTATAATTTGATCTGTTGTTGAACAAACTTGATTGAAATACTCTACATATTGAATTTTTTCAGGTATGATGTTCACAGAAATTTTTATTGTATAATATTGAAATTTGACAAAAATGTTTATTTCTTTATATTAGAAACAGCAACATTGTAAGTAAAAACGTTGTAACTTTTATTCTATTAGAATTATCAAATTTTCGTCTCAATTAGTTTACGTGATTTTATATACATTTGGATTTTTATTTTATGCTGAGTATTTATGTTAAGATTTTTCATCATCATCATAAATATAAATATGATTAATCAGGAAGAATATAAATAAACATATCATTAGGAAGAAAAATTATTTTTTTCAAATAATTGCTTTTAGAATATGTAGTCACATGTGACAGCGTAGAGCTGTTTCTAATTATTCGATTTATAGTATGAGTATTGATTATATGTAGCAAAACCCTATTTGGCTTTGTTCTAGTCATACTCAGCGTTTTGATGATATAGCGTTAAACAATATAAAAATTAATTATGTTTAAAATATAACACTGTCACGATCGTTACAAGCTTATCTTACGAATTCATAAACATCATAATATAGGCTCTTTCAAGATCCATTAAAACACAAAACATATCTTGCATTCTTTATAAATTATTAAACAATGAATCATCAGTGTTCTTTCCAGGGTTTCTAATAGAAATCTAAAACAAAATGTATATGTACATTTTATTTTTCTTAGCCAAGTGTATGTGTACATTTTGTTTTCGTATGCCAAGTGTATCAAAGTGTATACACTTGACGTTTAATACAAAATAAAGAAGTGAAAAATAGAAGAATATTCATGCCATTCTTCCGTAGAGCAATTAAATAATGGTAGATGAACAAATACACAATAAATGTAAATACAATTATCTTTCCAAGATACGAACGATAATTTGTATCAAAAAAGGTTGCAACGTTTCATTGTTTAGACATAACTTTTGAAATTCATACTGATCTTGAAAATCCTTAGAATTAGAAGCAAAGTGTTGTTTTATTAAACAAGGTGTATTTCGTACACTTTACTTTTTGGAATAAGTGTACCGCAGCGTGTATTTCAAGAGGAGCAAGTGTTCCGTACATTTCGATTATGCTTGGTACACTTGCTATTAGAAACACTGGTTCTTTCAACCTATACTAGTTTAAATTCTCGATGTAGATGATCTAATCTGTTAAATTAGTGTCACCTATTTCTTGCCAGTATAGAAATTTTGTTTAATCATAAGACAATTGTGAATATTCAGAAATGACTGAAACCCTTAAAATCACTATTTCGTAGTCGAGTGAAACTCGAGTACCATCTAGTTTGTTTTATGTATGAATTTCTCACCTATTGACAGACTTCTACACATATATATATATATAAGTTTTAGAAATACTACTATAAATATGAAATTTTCTATGCTGATAAATGGATCTCTTTATTCTACAAGATTTTATTCTACCATATTATGTATGTTTAGAATAGTTGATGATCAGAATTGACTACGAGACATAAAATGACTTTGAGTACATTATTTAAAAACTATAACGAGAAATGTTAGTTGTAAAGAATAGATTCAAAAACTGGAATCTATTTAAATTGAATTTCATCGTCTTTCATAATGAATATTTATTTTATATGGTTATTTCTTATAGTCACTATACGATCGAATACATAAACAAAATATGAAAAATAACTGTTGAACAATCGTAGCTTAGAAATTTCATCAAGAACATGTTCATTTATGACAAAAAACAAAAATAGATAGAAGAAACATGTGCGGATATAAATATATATATATTAAAAAAATATTATTGTAATTGTGACCATTCATCAGGAGATTTATTCTGATTACTAAATCGTTTTGGTTTAGCTAAATATTCTTTCGATTGCATTTCAACAAGACGTGATATTGTTCTATCAAATGAATGAAATTCATCCATAGTAAGAAGATCTTCACGTTTTAAATTTGGATCATTTTTTAGTGGATTAAATATATCTTTAACTGTATCAACAGACATTGACAGAATTAATTTTGTATTATGATTATATAACTCATCAACAAGAATTATAAAACGTCGTACACGATCACGTTGTTCAATATTTAATTTTGGTATATCAGTTAAAATTAACGTATGATATGTTGATGCAATAGCTATATAATCAGCTGAAAAATATTCATGACGACATAGTTCATCAAAAGAAAATTTTGCAATGCCACGTGCTTGCCAAGGAACTGTAATATTTCGACCATTGATATCAAGTGTTGCGGTTTCTGGTTTAAATGGAGAAGTAAGACGTGTACAAAGTGCATCTAATTCAGACGCAGTTTCCGGTCGACGAGCATCAAACACTGTTTGAACATGTCCCTATATCAAAACAATTTTCTCATGAATTTTGTAATTTTTCTACTGAAATATTATACCTGAGTACCAATTAAACGATAATCTGTTGATGAATCCATATTATGTACTGTGCACATTTTATGTAGAAGTGGTATAAATGGAGTAAAATATTCTCGATTTATTCCTCGATAATAAAGATCATCCGGTGGACGATTTGATGTTGCAACCATAATCATACCTTTAGCAAATAAATGTTCAAATAAACGTTTTATAATCATAGCATCACCAATATCCAAAACCATGAATTCATCAAAACATAAAAGCCAAACTTCATTCAATATTTCTTCCACAACACTACCAAGTAAATCATCGGATACAGCAGCATTATTACTTCGAACTCGATGCATACCTAATAAAATCAACTTTTTTAAATAAGGAAGAAAATAGTATCAACATACGATTATGAAATTCAAGCATAAAACTATTGAAATGTACTCGTCGTTTTTCTTTAATTGGCATACATTCGAAGAAAATATCCATAAGTAAACTCTATTAGATAGATATAAGTATAAATTTATATAGACAAAGATAATAATTGAATACCTTACCACAACCAGCACCACCGTAAACATACAATGATTTTGGTCGTTCAACGAAATCGTTTTTTGTATTTGATGTTTTAAATGCATTTGTTAATTTTGAAAATAATGTTTTATTTTTATCCGGAAGAGTAGCTGTTTCAATATGTGTTGTTTGTGGTTCATATGTTTGTAGATCATAATATAATTTATCGAGCATACTCATCAATTTTTCTTGACGTGGATCAGAACGTAACTAAATATTTTAATTAGTTTATTTATATATAACGATCAACAAACCTCATATGCTTTAATTTTATTTCGATAAATTTGAAGCGGTGATGATTCATTTTGAGCTGTATAAATCGTACGATTATGATTTACGGAAAACCATAAACGACGAAATGAATATGAAAGAACTATTCTATTCATATTCATTCCAAAAAAAAGCAATCGAAAATATTCTTTTTTGCTAGAAGCGTAGATTCTATGTTTTGGCATAATATAGACACAGAATACTAGCAAATCAGAAGTATTCTTCAAATGAGGTCGCTAGATCATAATAAATTTAATGAATATTATAAACTAAGGATATACATTTAACGAAAACATCCGTCGTTCGACATTGTATACTACATATATATAAATGTGAATTATATTTTTTAATAAAACAAAACTAATGGTATTTTAACCATTGAAATTCTTTTTCTATAGATGGAAACAGGTTAAATTACGTTTTTTTATTAGCTAGAGTATGGTTTTATGTAAATGGAAATTAATTTTATAAAGTTGTTTACTTTCTTTTTTAAATTGCAATGAATCATAAATGATGATAATGTCATATTTAGTTATTATTAATTCACACATAACTGTTAATTTTCCACATATTCATGACAAATTACAGTATGGCTGAATTGTTTTTTCCCTCTTGTGTATTTCTTATTTATAATTATTATAATTTGCGTTTTTTTCCAGTAATAGTCATATATATAAAGAAATTACAGATTTCATTGTGTTATGTAATATATTAATCATAAATGACAAATAGAAATAAATCGATAAAAAGAGATTTTTTTTCCGTACTACAATCTGCAATACGAATTTTTATTGTTTGAATGCTTTTGTGCATCTTAGTGCGTATAAATTTCATGTTTATACACCCATCTGTTTAACTAATCAAATAGAGTAATAACATATCATTAATAAAAGTTCTTAAAAAAGAAAAGAAAGAAAAGTGCATATTTTATGACGTGTCAGAAAACGATTCAAGCGAACACTAAATTTATTCTACATTTTTGTCTTTATGTACCTATCCGTGTACATTCATCTCTCGATTAAATTCACAGTTTCACTTTGTTTCCGGTCTTTACATCCTTTACATTATTAAGACAAAAAAGCATAGCGTAAATATTCTATTATATATGGAATTGATGTAAATTTTGCCCGAGTCTCCTTTATAAATAAGTGTTTTTTTGTTTTAACTCAGATGAAACGTATAATGTGACAAAAAAATATCTTTTTTTGGTTTGCTGATTTCTATTTATGATTAATGATCCATATATTGTACGATATAGTAAAGTCAGTATATTTTCTTATGTATAACTATTATTAGAAGGAAACGCATTATAATAGGTTAAAGTAAGAAATACACTGGAGGGAAATTCAATTGAGTTGCACTGTAATATCATAGACTATTTTTATCTGTAATAAGGCAACATGCTGAGTAGAAGATAATGCAAATGTTTCAATCTTTCATCTAAAAGATTCTTAGATATCTTGTTGCCATCATATATCTTTTCCATATCTCTCCATCGTTATTGAGTACTCTTTAATATAATATTTATATATGGAAAGTGTCATGCATATTGTGCTTCACAGTGAGCAACACAGTTGCATGTCTCTATAAGACTGAAGCTATTGAGAAGACGAAGAGTAATTTGCTTAACATATACTTTCTTTTGCTACTCGCTTGAATAGAACGACAATAAATAAGATTGGTGATGGTGTCGAATGATAAATCTCTCGTCCCCTTTTTTTCTTCTGTCTCTCTCTCTCGTTTCTTACGAGGTAAAGACAGATGTTGATAATGTTTTCTCTTCAGTGTCTATGTAAGTGTCGATAAGGGAAAAAATGTAATCGAGAAAATGAACGGGTAAAAAAAAATTAATATTAGATGATGAATGATGATGGTGATCGTAAGAGAAAGAACTAATATACATATTTACACGATCTTAAGAGAAAGAGAGAATATATTCTTCTTTTTTTCATTTTTTTGGTTTTAGATGAAATTGAATTGTCCTCGACAATAGATCTTCTCCACTATGTTACTCAGCATTTGTCTTCTTATTGTCCTTATCGATTAAATGTGAATTATATGAATAGAAATCTTATTTTATTTTTGTTCATATTTAGTATTTCGTATGTTGGTAAGATTCTTTCTAAAATTTTAATATGATTTTATTTTTTCGAAAATCTAAATAGCTTGTACAACTGAACAACAACTTATACGAAAACTATTATTATATTATGAACCATCAGTAAGACCAGTACTTCAAGCTCAAGCAGTAGTTACTGTTTCATTTCGTATGGAAATTACTCAATTATTTGAGCTTGTAAGAAATAATAAAAAGATTTAAAAAAAAATAGAGTTGTTCTTTTTCCTAGGAAGAAAAAACACAAATATTAACAACAAATGTACGTATTGAACAAAAATGGTTTGATGAAAATCTTTCTTGGAATCAAACTGAACATGATGGTATACGTGGTATTCGGTTACCGTCACAACGCATATGGTTACCGGATAGTTATATTTATAATGCAGCATTTGATCTTACAAGTCATGCACCAGCACAAGCAGTTGTTAATGGTATATGTTTTTAATATAATTAGAATTTTATTCCTTATTGAATTTTATTAGGTCCATATGTTATGGTTTATCATACAGGTGAAGTTGTTTTTCCTGTATTAATGAAATTACGTACAACTTGTAAAGTTAATATTCAATATTTTCCATTTGATCGACAAGTATGTGGTTTAAAATTTGCATCATGGATCTATGATATATCATCAATTAAATATGAACTTGTTGCTAGTCCAAATGATCCACAACAATCAGAAAATTTAAAAAATAGTGGCGGTTGGGCTATACTTGATGTTAAACAAGGTCTTGTATGGCGGTATGTACTTTACTTTTATTTTTAATATTATCTATAAAAACTCTATTGAAATTGAATTGATATATGTAGTTATAAATAGCTTATAGATGTTAGTTATTATGTCTATACTATTGTGTGAATTTCCTTTCTTTAATATTACGATAAAACTATCACATTATTTTAATACAAAGGTATTAATATCTCTTCTTTTTTTTCCATAAAAGACTAATACTAGTTCTATAGCTCGAAGCAAAATATTGATTTAGCTTAGTTTTATTTGCGGATCAATGAGTAGACTATAAAATGATTAAACAAAATAAAATAATGAATATTTTTTCGAAAAAAAAAACACGGATAAACCTGAAAAAATCTATTGTAAAACTAAAAAAAAGAAGTATGTCATGCAAAAAATTCTCCGGGGAAGAATATTGCCTGTTAGAATGGTAGATAATATTCTAATTTAATTCAAATGATTTGTTTTTTTAGAACAAAGAATAATAAAACTTATGCAGAATTAGTTTATGGTGTTCATATTCGTCGTCGTCCATTATATTATATATTCAATGTAATAATTCCATGTGCTATGCTTTCATGTTTAACTTGTATGTCATTTTGGTAAATAAAATTATATAATTTTTTTTCTCTCTCTATCATTTTCTTGATAATTATTTTTAATTAAAGGTTACCAACATCATCCGGTGAAAAAGTAACTCTTGGTTTAACTTGTTTTGTTGCATTTTCTGTTTTCATGCTTATGGTTGCTGAAAAAGTTCCAGCAACATCTGATACAGTACCTATTATTGGTAAAATTGTTTTTTTAAATCAATATTTTCATAAATTATAATCTATATAGGTATCTATTTAACGATTGTTATGAGTCTGACAGTAAGTTTAAGATGAAAAAATAATATATTTTTATTTATTTTTTTTTTTCGTTAGTCAATATCTGTTATAATGGCTGTTATTGTTGCTAATGTATATCAACAAGCAGCAATGTGTGCATCAGAAAAACATCGTGCACCACAATGGTTGATTAAATTTGCACTTATCTATGTGTCTCCTCTTCTTCATCTGCAGGACAAGGTCAAAGCAATATTAAGTCAAAAGGTAAGAGAATATATATTTTTGTTGAAAAATAAAAGTTCATCCATATTTGATTGGATGAGGTGAAAAAAAAGGAGAAGAAGAAGAGAGAGAGATCATTGATGCATAACGGTTAATAAAATTCATCGCGAAAGATATATTTACTATTGTCTACACTATCTCCTCTTTTGTTATATACATACAAATATGTATCCGAATATGAGACTACGTCGAAATTATTCATGGGACAATTGGGGTTCATACGGATATATTTTTGGAATAAGTTTAATATTTATTGGTATTGTAACACAAGTTCTTGAATATCCACGTATTTATAATGGTCCAACAAATGAAGGTAATGGACTTTATATTATGTCGAATTATTATAATCATTGGTGGCCATGGACATATGCAGCTAGTTTATTTGGTCTTTTTACATTTTTAACTGGTTTAATGGGTATTGTAGCTGGTTATCGACGAAGTTATGGATCAGTTTTAGGATTTTTTACAATGTCATTATTTTCAACATTATTTGCAATTTATTTAATTGTTTATTTTGCATTCATTATTGGATTTTATCGTTCAATTAATAAAGATAAAGCAAATCAACGTACAGAAGCTGAATCAGTTGCATTTGGTCTTGCTAGTACACAATTAGCTATAGCATGTGTTAATGTTTTAGTTAGTTTAATTACTACAATTTTAACTGGACGTGCTATTGCAATATGTGTACCAAAAGGTGTTTATTATGATGATGTCCCACCTGCGTCAAGACCAATGCCATATGGTGCTTATCCAAGTCGTTTTTAACGTTAAATCTATTCATGTGCATTAACAACATTCGCTTTTTTTTTCTTTATTAGTAGTTGAATTAATTATTTCTTAGAATTATTAAGATTGGATGATTTTCTTTCTTTTCAAATCTGTGTGTAATCGGAGGGGAAAAAAGTGATGAATAAAATTTTGATGTATGATTGTTTTTTCTCATTAAAACAAAAGTTTTAATGCGTGGAGTAATCATCAGGTTTTTTGTTATTGAAGAGTTCTTCTACTGTCTAGTAAAATCATGATTATTATATATGTGTATGACTATATAGAAGTCAAATTGACCTCTATTCATCAGTTCTATAATGGACCATAACGAATAAATATATATATTTGTTACGGTCTATAGAACAACAAGATAGATTTATTGTTTTCAATATGATGACACAAGTCATTGTAGTCGTAACGAAACTTTCTATTATAGTAAAGAACTTATATACTGAGTGAACTACTATTTTGTGTAAATAGGATATAAAACTAACTATGATGAATAGATGTTTTCATCGGAGTGACATATCAAAAAAGATTGATTTCTATTTTTCTTTCTAAAGATAAATTATAATTATATGTTATGATTTTTCTCTTTTTTTTTAGGCACAATCATCAGCATCGCTTAATCTATCATTAGAACCAAGTCTAATGCCTGTCTCAACTCCTAAAAATGAACTTGATGTTAATTATGAAAATATGATTGAAAATTTATTATTACAACAAGTATTACTTTACACACGAGAACGATCAAACGGTCCACAACGTTTACGTTCATCAGGAATTGTATCGAATTCTCTATTAGTACGACAACAAGTTAATACACAAACTGATCCTCATCATTCGGTGCTGACATCTTCAATCTTTGATAATACTAATGATGAAGAACCAACTCTATGTCTTATTGAATCTCATCAAAAAAATTCAAGTGATTTAATTGAGGATATTCTTGTTCAATATAATCAACGTAATGATAAACATTCACTTTTCGATCGAAATCTAATGGAATTAATTGTTGAACGTAATCGTGAACGTCGAAATGTATCCTTTTGTACAAATAATTCATTTTATTCTCGTCTTCAATGGCTTGCTATAGGTCTTGTTATAGATCGTTTCTTTTTCTATGTTTATTTCACAGCAACGGTTGTTTCCTATTTTGTCACATTATGGCTTATACCTTTTTCTCATCCAAATTTAACAATTGATATTGAAAAATTATAATTACAAACAAAACAAAGAATTTTCGGTGAAAAAATTTTTATTTTAAATACATTAGAATAATTAAAAATCTTCGAATATTGCATTTACACACACACACATGCATAAGACATAATATTTTCACCGGTATTTATATTGTATAAACATGAATAATAAACAAAAACTTTTCTTTAATTTTTTTTTGATGAATCAATAAATCGATCCAGAAAAGCTCTTGTTATACTACCTGGACGTCGTTGATGAGTATCTATCATTTTTTCAATTTCAGTTTTAACCTTACAAAAGAAAAAACATCAAAATAAGATACGAGTTATTTAGAAATAATAGTTTACTCGATGAGCAAGCATTTCAGGTGTTACATCAGGATCATACGGAATAGGTTGTCCAAGATAAGTACTAAATTAAAAGAAAAAAAAAAGAAAAGAAATATTAATCAGTAGAATAAATAATAATCTTACATCATTTTTACTGGAAATATTCCATAAATAGGTACAAGTGGTAAACGAGTTTTTTCATAGATATAACTTAAAACACCTGAAAATAATCAACCAAGGTCGTTTATAATAAGATTTGTAACATGATATAGAGTGTAGTGAAAGTAGTATTCTTAGCTGTGAGAACAGTTTTCACTTAGAGTTTCGTCTATCCTATATATACCGTAAGAATAGCTTGAGTTTCTTAGAAGGTATCGAGTTGCTACGTACTACGCCTACTTTGACAGCAACACTATACTTTCAAATTTTCTCTGGATGAAAGCTCTCAACTAAAGGCTAACTTCTAGAAAAAAAATTTCTTCACAGCGGATGTACTATAAGAAAAGAGATATAGTGTAGTTTTCAATCGTTGAGTATGATTACTTACGGCGACCGAATGTCATCGCTCGTACAGCTTCTCGACAATTTTTCGTGAACATTGGAATGATGGGCTAAAAAGAGAATATATTTTCATATATAGGAAAAGACAAGACGATAATTTACTCACCGCTTTCGCTTCAATAGCAACTTTAGCAAATCCTTTTCTTTCTTTCCATATCAACTGGTAGTTATGATCACTAAAAAGTGCTTCTCGTACACCACCTTATTAAGTATCAAAAGGTTCATTTTATGAATAAAAATATCTTGTAAATTTACCAGGTGCTATAGCAAGTACATGTCCTTCTTCAAGCATCAGTTTACACATAGATGATGTTGATGGTTGAATTTGAAGTGCTTCAAGTAGAGCACCAAGTCCTTGAAAGAAGAATCGTTTTTTTTATATTAATTTTAACTAACATTCAGTAACAAACCAGGTATTTTAAATACAAATTTATCGGCAACAACTCGTATACGTCGATTACGATACAGCCATATTTTAGCAAATAAATAATAGAAATCAATTGGTAATGCACCATGATAAAAAATAATAAGAACTGGTCCTGTACTTGGAATATTTTCCAATCCTTCTACTTCATAACCTACAGAAGAAAAAGAAAACAAAAGACATAAATACTCACGTACCAAAAAAAAAGTAATATTAGCGAAAAATTTCGTAAAAGCAATGTAACAAATTACGTCAGATATATAAATATCAATCGGAAATCGTCGTGAAGCTTTAACATACCAAAACTTTATCTAACAATCAAGTATAATCTATTTTCGATTCTCGTAGTCTATGAGAAAAAATATTTTACTAACAATTTACTCAGCTGAAAAAATTCAAGTTCAAAAAAACTTTTTGCCTTCGAAATCTTTATCTCTTACCATGCCATATCGTAGCTTGTAATTCCCAAAAAACAGCTAATGTTTTAATAGCTCCATACCAAAGATCTTCTGAATATGCTGCCTAAAAAAAAAATCAAAAAAATTATTTTTATCATATCGAAATATTAGTCTTACCTACTTTTAAATTATTCCAATGTTTATAAATTAAACAGAACAGTGATGAACCATACATAAATATAAGAATAACAGCTGGTAATAAAAATAATGATAACAATAAAATACATAATGGTTTAAATAATGTCCATAACCATGCCAAATAAATTAAATCCAAATTTGAGCGTTCAAGTAATGACAATAAATACGAAATAATTTGTTTAAATACCATTGTGTTCGTTTTCTGGCCTGAGAAAAATATACAATGAAAACCAAAACAAAAAATCTAAAAGGCGCAAGAAATTTAGTATGAATTTTATTACAAAATGGTTAACAATATGTTCGAATTGTTTTAATCATAGAAATTTTTCTACTAATGAAAATTCTTCGTCACAATTATCAGATTATCAGATAAATATACATAATTTAGCTAAACATTGTTTACATATATCAAATAAAAATGATTTGATTTGTTATAAATGTTTTGTAAATTTTTTTGGTTATGATCGTTTTATAATTCGACAATTATTTATTTATCTTAATTATCAACAAACAAATTCTATAGATATTAAACAATTTTATCTTTTTGCTGAACGTATAATTAATTGGAATGAATTTATAAATCATATTGATTTTATTTTACAATTATTTTATATTATATTAAATATAAAAATTAATTTTAATGATTATTCATTTATAAATCTACTGAATTTATTAGAAAATAATACAATTAATTCATTATTAATATATGAATTAATGACAGATGCTTTCTTTTTTACAACACTTCAATCAAATCTTACAAATCAAAGTCAAGTTAGTTTGGATGATCTTTAAAAGTATTTCTTTTTCCAAGACTGTTGAAAACTGGAGGGAGGTTGGAATCTCGGTTAAATATTTCGCTCCCCCTACATCGTAAAAGGTTCACGACAGCGCTATTTATGTCATTATGACACAGTAGTAAATCTCGTTAGATATAAGCGTATTGTGCACATCTAGAAGAATAAGTATGTACTTAAACGAATCTCGTTTTTTTTCTCTGTCGGAACAACTATATTTAAGTGGTTTTGTGAACGGATAATGAATAGTTATCACGAAATAACTAATTTATCTCGTAATTACATATCGGCTTTCTCGAACGTAACGCAATTAGATTATCTAATTTTCGTTATTAGATGTGTCTCTACATTTCGAAATGCGATGATGAACAATGAATAAAAAACTGAGAATGACCTATTTAATCTTTTGTGAATATGTGTTACAATAAAAACAAAGATTTTGTCGCAGACAGTTTCAGATATCCCCCAAGGAAAAAAAACTCTTCAAACGAACTTCTGTGATGATTTCTATGTTACATTTTGCTACATAAATAACGGTATAAAGATAAGACGTTTTATATCATAATTCATAAACACATATATAATGAATCTAAAAGATGATGATTTTGAATTTCTATTGACAGAACACAGAAAGTAAAAAATTCACTGAGAAGAATTTCGAATACGCAACACTATTTTGTTTTTAGATTTTTTTACAAAAATTTGTTAATTATTTTTCTCAATTAAATCAAAAACATAATTGTAAAAATTATCTAACATTAATAAAAAGAATTATACCATGGGCGTTTATTAGTATTCATCAATGGTTAAAAACTTGTTTACTTTCTACAGACTCTAAAAGAAAATCATTATCAATTATTTCTAATGAATTTAATACAGATTTACCATTAACATTTCTCTGGTATATAACTAATTGGTTAGTTTCTAATAAAGTTTTTCCTAATGAATATGATCCAATAATTATATTTGAAAAAATTTCTTCTCAACAATTCATTACAAATATCTATAATTCAGATAAACATGGTTATTCACTAGTGACATTATGTAAATATACATATGATATTGATGGACCTATTCTCATGATGTTTTATTGTACTGATGAAAAAATCTTTGCTATTTTATTAGAAGGAAAACTTATGGATTCGGCAAAATCATGTAAGTTTTATTCTATAGAAATAAAGCGAAAAGATCGAATCTCAATCAGCGAAAAAAAAAGAAACTTAGTTATCTAAATACAAATAAAAAAAAATCTTATCTTAAATTATATGAAGGAATTTAAAAGATACTCGATATTAGACTAAGCTTCTCTATTCGATATCCGATTCCAAAGTGATATTTGATATTCAACAGCCAATTACAATATGATATTTGATATCAGAATTTTTTAGTATAACTAACAGCTGTTATTTGATCTTAACATGATATTCGATAATGTATAGTAACTGTAGAAATTGAAATTAAACAGTTGAGTACTGTTGATTACTTTTAGTGAAAAGCATAAGATTTCTAAAAGCAAAAAAAAAAAAAATAATAATTTTTTTTTCTAAGATGGCGGTCGATCATCTCTCTGTTTACAATTATCTCCTCAATTTCTTATACTCGAACGTGGTCCTGCAATGCTCTATTGGAATGTTAAAACTCGTTCGAATGGTCCATTAGGTATTCGTATAGGACATCATGGTTTAATACAACTATCACTCGATCTTAATTTGGAATATATACATCATTCTCAAGGTTCAAGTTCAATAAATCGAATAGAAATATATAAATTAGGTTCATATAAAATACCTCGATCAACTTCAATGATTCTACATCATTCTATTGTCAATAAACAATACAATCTATTTAGTGTTGATGCGCATAAACTCGCTGAAACAATCGGTATACATTTGTTTACATAAGAAGAAAAACAAGATAAAAATAAAAAGAATATTTATTTATACATGATCACAAAAAACAAGGAACAAAATAATAATCAAGCATATCACAAATAGAATTTTCATTACTTTTCTGTATTTTATTTAGTTAGTTATTCATTCGTTTTACTGTTTGCATTGCAGCATTAATACGAAATTGAAGACGAGATTCAAGTTGATAATCTTTATAATCATTTCTAATAATAATAAAACAGAAACCTTTTGTTTTTCGCTTTCTCTCATTTAGAAACTTACAATGATTTTTGTAAATATTCGGTGGCTTTTTGTTTTTGCTTCAAAGTTATATAAATCAATGATTTTTCTAATAGAGCATTCGGTGCTAAAAAGGATTTGTTATCAAATCGTTTTGCCCTAGAAAAATATATAATTATAATAGAAGAAATTATTTAATTAAAAGGAACGAACATATTAATTATTTCATCGAATGCTTGATGTGCTTCATCATACTGATGAAGAAAATGAAGGAGAACACCACGGAATAATAGTCCGGAACCATAACTATCAGCATAGAATTGATCATCTGTAAATAATAATATGCATAAAGAAACAAAATTAATAACGATGAAATTATTTACTTCGATGATGAAGTTCTAAATCATTTATTGTATTATTGACAATAGTAAGTATTTCTTTTAATTTATTAGGATCATGTGAAAGGATATGAAAACCATTTAGTAGATAGACGAATTCCTAGATAAAAATGAATTATTAATGAGTCACTTAATTTACAATCGTCATTAATATCAGATCAAGTCCTTTATAGAAAAAAATTTTCCTTTCGAAATCGTAAAAGAAAATAAAATGATTTCATTTTCATTTATAATATATTAAAAATTAAATTTAAATTTAGAAAATAGATGTCGATAGTTACCAATGCTGGTAAGAATAACCATTGCTGAGCAAGAAAACGTTCACATTGTCTAATAGCATATTTTTCTAATGGAATTGATTTTCCAGCAAGACGAATTTTTAATTCAGGTACACGTCTAGAACGAAAACATTATCTATAGAAAAAAAAACAAGTCGAGTCTTACTGATATAATTTAATAACTTCATCTGTTACAGTTCGATTATTATCTTCGAAAATAAATGTTGATAATAGGTAACAATATGTTGCTTTACTCCAATTATTTTCTGTGAGTAGGATTTTACACATGGCAGCTGCTTTTTTCCAATCTCGTTGAAGTCTTTACATAATAAATCAAATTTTGAATTTAAATAAATTTTTTAACAAAAACTTACGCATGACAATATAAAATTTCCCAGTATGCAATCTATAGATATATATGTTTATTAATTTAAATTTATCTATATGAAATTCTTACATGATGAAGATGTTTCCAATCAGTTTGACAACGCATTGCATATTCATAAGTACTTATTCCCTTAATAGAAAAAAGACGATCATATAGACACTGATATTCATTGGATTATATAAAATTACTTGATCAATTTGACAATGAAGTGTAAAAAGTCTTGCTCGAAAGAAAAGAAACAAGTAGGACTAAAATAAAATAAAAATAAAAAGAATAACAACAAAAACAATCTATCATTTTTTATATAGAAATTCGAGATCGACTTTACTAATCAGCTTTCATATTTGACACCGAATAAAGAAAAAAACCAAGGCAAATCACACATCTATGAATATGATATACATATATATATATATATAGATCCCAACTCAAACAATTGAATAGTAAAATATTATTATAAGATTTCTTCATTTAACAGAAACGATTTCAAGTAAAAATAGTTAATCACATCAAAACATGACTCTATAGCCTTCAATCACGATATATCTATATAATTCTCAATGCTCTTTTCCTCAAAATATCATTGCGGCAATTGGATATGGGTGTGGATTGAAACATGATATGATCTCACCCTCTCTCTCTCTCTCTCCCACTAACCAAAGTTAATGAAGATGCTCCTTTTTCTTTTTTTTTCTATTCAAAAACAGAAGGGTAAAGGAAATGTTCATCTCTCTCTCTTCTTCTGTCTTTCTCTCTCTCTCTCCCTCGCTTGTTCTCTTTCTTACATATATGCAGACGAAATCAATCTCTGATTTCTTTGATAAAAAAAAAGTGTAAAAAAAATCAAAGGTAATCCGAGTATAATTCAATAGAACGCGTATAGAAAAAATAATAATAAGCATCATCAGCAGCCTAATCTAAGAATACGATGACCAATAACCACCACTACTACTGGACTTTATCGACTAGATGAATATAAAGAGTAATTCGATAGGACGACATAGCGAACGTGAGGAAGAAATCAGATATCGACACCAACGCTGCTGAAATCTAATTCCATTCTGATCTCTCTTTCTCTTCTCTTCTTTTTTTTCCTTCGTCTCATTCATGTTACTCCTGCTTGACAGATAGACGACCATAACGACAACAGCAACGACTAGCAAAAATATATATCAAACTGTTTCAACTATGAAAACAAATGTACAAGTCAAAGATGAACCTGTTGAATTACAAGTCAATGAATTACTTCGTTTATATGGTTATAATTTAACTGATTCATCAACAATAAAACCATCTCGAACAAAATCAATTGTTAATAATCAAGAACAAGAATGTATGTTAAATTAGACAATAGTTTTTTTTTTGATTAATTATACAACAAAATATTGAATTCATTTGTTTTTTAGCATCAACATGTGCTTGGTGTCAAAAATTAGGTGTACGCTCATTTACATTACGTACTGATAATGGTGATTCAAAAACATTATGTAGTGAAGTATGCTTTAATCAATATCGTCGTGCTTCATTTAAAAAGAATAAGGTTTGGATAAATAAAAATTTTGTTACAAAAAGATCAATCAATTTTAATATACTTTTTCAAGGGTTCAGAAACTGATACTGATCATAATACATTGCCAGTTATATCATCGATTAAAACCAAGGTAGAGTTCAATAAATTAAAAGTTTTAATTGAAAAAAAAACGATGAAATTTAATTTTCTTTAGTCTCCGGAAAAGAAAAATGGAACTAGTAAATATGAACAACAATCAATCGATTCAAATCGACGAAAATTATTATTTCCACATCGTCGTCCAACACCTATAATTGCTAAAACAAAATCGAATGGAATTGTACGAAAATCGATTCTTTCACCACTACCACCACCACCACCACCACCACCATCGAAACGTCATCGATCATCATCATCATCAACAACAACATCGTCGTCGTCTCAATCGAATGGAAAAATTCTTCGAGTTGATCAAACATTAGCAACTCCTTCAAATTTACCTGTTAGTTTTACTTGGCAACCTTCACTTCTTCTACCATCTACTATTCCCTGGTCATCTTCAATCGATATCAATCGTTTTCAATATCCAATTTTTGCTCCTCCCCCTCCTCCCCTTTCTCTTCCTCTTGCTGCTCCTGCTCCTCATCCTCCACTACCTCTACCAGCACCAGCGTCATCATCATCAGTACTTCCTACCACACCATCGAATTTATTTACAACATTATCGAAAGGAACATTATCAAGTTTCACTTGTATTCTACCAACTTTTATCCCATTACCTATTCCAATACCGATTCCACTTTGTTTTCCTATACATGTACCATGTGTTAAATGTTCAGTTAAAGTCAATAATCAACAATCTCAAACGATAATACAAGATAATACTAATCAAAAACGAACACGAAGAACTTCTCTTTAGTTTTAAATAAAAACAAAATTTTCTATAGTATCTATCTATATATTTCTAATATCTTTATCAATATAATACTTACATCAGGATATTGTTTTAAAAAACGTTCGACTAACGTATGACACATTTCCAGATCACCATCACTATTACCTGAATTCAAACAATATATTTTATATTAATTTTTAATAGAAAAATAAATTTCTACCAAATATTGGTGTAACAAATGTATGATAACTGAGAAGAGTTAGAGCTGAAAATGTTGCTCGTAATCCTTTGCTATTAGCACTTTTGTCTAATTCAGTTAAACCCAATTCCTAAAAATATTTTATATCTATTTGATTAATAATTACAATGGTTATAACATACTCTATCGCCTGAAAATCCAATAAATTCAAGATATTTGATTATACGTTGTGGAAGATTTGAAATCATCTAAATAATTATATCAGACAATGTATATGTATAAATATATATATATATACATACCAAATTAAATGCACCATTACCCATTCGAACTCCACTATCAAAATGTTCATAGGATAACGTCGATGAAAATTTGGACGGATCGTTTTGTTTCGATAATTTTCTATAAGAAAACATCAAGATAATACATTCTCGTATGATTTATTTACAAACATAAATATATCATGACATTCTTTGATTTTTAATGCTCCACTTATAAAACTAAATAAACCTTGATCTTGAATAAATGTTAATAAAGCTCCAATTAATAATGCTTCAGCATAAACTAATTTAGCATGCAATTCATCTATTACAAAAATTTTAGTTTTGTTAAATATTCTATTAAAATAATATTTGCTTTTTTTTAATAATCTTACATTCATTTAAAACTGGTTTCGATGAAAGACTAAATGGTATCCATGATTTATTTGGTTCATATTTCTTTGCCATACTATTCGTATGTTTTAATGCTTGAACTGCTGCTTCAATATCATCCTAATTATAAAATATGAATGTTGCAGAATCTTCCCATCCCGGGAAATGTTTTTTTGAAAAATTTTCCCCACCCCCCCGCGTGGGGTGCACGAGAAAGATTCTTCACCTCTGGAAAAAGCAATTCTATTTATTTTACCTGATTAAATGTCATTCCAGCTTGAAGAAAACTAATTGTACTATGACTTAGACTATGATATAATGATCGGTTTTCTCTAACAAAAGAAAAAAAAAAGAATAGATTTGATAATGTATCTTATATTTATAATCGAACATACTGTTCTTTAGTTTTTCTGAGAGCTTCATTGAGATGATTTTGAAAAAAAAGTTGTGTAATTTGTTCACATTCTTTAAGTGCTTGAAATAAATCAATCGTTGATTCTTCACCTTGTTTTGATGAAGTATGTTTTCTAGGAATAAAAAATTTATAAGAACAAAAAACAACATTCTGTATTTGGTTAAACAAACTCATTAACAGGTGGTGTACGATAATCATCATCGAGACTTTCTAATGCATCTTCGAAAACCTAAAATAAATGATTTCATTAACACTAGATACCATAAAAGAAAAAGCTTTTAGTTCTTTCTATACAAAGTTATTTTTTTCTTCTTTTCTATAGCAACGATATTTTGGGTAAAGGTTATTTATATATATATATAATTCTATTGTATTGAAATTGATTTTGGACAAGATTACCTCAGTATCATCATTATCTATTTGAGTTTGTACAAGGTTATTTAATGATTTTGTTGTTGATGAAAAACCATTATGATTAGCTGGTAAATGAAGTGATAAATGATGCGTATTTTGCTCTAATGTTGATGATATATTATGTGTAGAATTTGAATGTGTTACATTGTTTGGAACTTTTAATGGATGAGTACCATAAAAAAAATAACTATTGGTAAGTCCGCTTGTTGTAGACGAGTTATTTGAAGATGATGCCATTAATATCACGAGAAGGATTAATTCATCTAAAAGAAATATAATATCCAAAATCATTTGCTTTTTTTTTTCTTTCTGACATTTTTTATGAATATATGTTACTGTTTTTTTATATTTTTTTGTTCTTTTCTTATTTTGTCGTTCTCGTCGTGTATTAACATGAGTTTGAGTATTCTCAAAGACCAAAAAAACAAACTTTTTTTTATATAAGCGTAAAAGCGAATTGTGTAATTGACTATTCTATTTTTATATGCGTATTTCGTATTGACTATTGTGACGTGTCACGATGGTTTTTTTTTGCTAATCAGTCAACTGAATCTCGAAGAAACGCGTATTTTTTTTATGTAATTCTGTCGCATATGTTTGTTTTTATTTGAAAATATAAAGGAACGGAAAAAAAACCGAGAGAAAACGAGAAAATTTTTCTTCTTGTTTTTTCCGCTTACCTGTTTGCATTTAAACTTGCCAAACATGTCAATAGTATATATAACAACGAATGAGATTTTTTTTAATTTAAATCTTTTTATATATAATTTCAGACAATTTCCTTTGAACATTAAAATATAGTTATTAATAGAAAATTAAATACTCTAAGGACAGAACAAAAGATATATATATAAACAGGAAAGAATAGTATTTATTGCTCGAATTCAATTTACAATAGGATGCGTGTCTGTTTTTTTACTCTAAAATAAAGACTAGAAGAAATAAAAAGAGCGTAAACCATGAAAAAAAAAGAAAGAAGATTTTGTGTTATTGAAACAACTCACATTCTTGAGAAATGGAGAAAGAAAAAGGATTTGAATCATAGTAAAAGGAAAGATTATTATGCACGTTTTTGATATTAATGGCAGAACGATATGTTGACTTGTTGTTGGTTTCTATCGGCCGCATTAATATAAAACCTTATAAGTATGTTGTTTTTACCGAGAATTATGAAATAAAAAAAAGTAGAATAACAACTGCATCCATCTAATTTTATATGCATATTTTCTCGAGAGTGACATCATTTATATGTGTACATGACAATTCCTGTTTTTCTTTCTCTTCCTTTCCTGACACATGAATATACATTTATCTTGAGAAATAAACATGTGTATACAGCTGGTAAGATTTTTTGTCAGAAACTAATATCTCTAATAAATTTATAGTAGTAAAGCTCGAAAGAATGAAAGGTCAATAGTACCCATATTCTATCGAAAACTGTTCGCGTTTTTTTTTTGCATATAAATGTTTCCTCACTCGGGTTAATTGCACTTCTCATCCTAAATATATTATTGAAGCTATCAATAATCTTTCTGATCTTTCAGAATATCTAAAAAAAACATCATAAAAATTCTTTATCGGGAAAAACAAATATTTAGATGATATAAAAACTTAAGACGACAAGTTTTATTATTGTCATATAACATTTTTCGCAGAAATTTAAATAATAAATGTAATCAGATATGAACAAATGTTATAGTTGATATGAATCTCTCTCTATAGTTATTTGTTTGATCTTGTCAATGATGAATTTTTTCATCTCCGGTATATTTCATATAAACATTGATAATAAGAAATAAAAGCTATTCAAGGATATGAATGTTGAAAAACAAACGGAAGTGCATTTCAAGTACTAGAGAAAAAACAATGTATGTAATCCAGATGATTGGAAGAAAATAATTTATTTCTATTTAATAGAATGAATATAGTAATAGATATTAATTTGAAGTTTTTTAGTCAATATTAACATATGCACTTCAATGGTTAATATTAGATGTCAAAACCATTAGATAAATAGAAAAAGTATTAGTCAGCCTGGCATAGATATTATATAAATGTAATAATCAATTTCAATGTTTGAAAGAAAAAAAACTAAATTTATTTATTTTAATATTTCTTATTCAAGTATTATTTTGTTTTCTACTACTATCATTTGTCCAATGCATGATTTATTATAATAAGTAATTTGTCTTCTACGAAGAAACGAAAAATCTTCTAATCCATAATCATGTTTATAATAAAAATCTGCACGCAAATCTATGCAGAGAAAAGAAGATCAGAATTATGGTCGATCCTTTCTCTGCGTTCGTTGTTGTCGTGGAGTGCTTCGAGATGTTTGTGGTCTACGTGGTAGATGTCGTTCTGAAGACGGAAGATCATGGATATGTTGATGTTGTAAATTTAGTTGAGATGTATTCGAATGAGTACGATGTAAATGTTTATTAGATTGCTGATGATGACTATTATTATTATGACGAACCATATCATGTGAAGTTTTTGGTCGTGAAACATGTCGATGAGATAGATCTGATGGATTCTGAAATAGAAACTATTAATTAAAATGTAATTAAATAAAAATGTATTTACATGAAGTGTATGTCTGTGTCGTGGTACAGGATTCGGTGACATTGCCATTGTTTCAATAAGAATTCTTGTTCGAAAATCTTGAAAACTCTTTTGTAATTGTCGTTTTAATGTTATAATAAAACTAATTATTCGAGTTGCCGTTGATGGTGTTGCCGGTAATGTACGATGACGAAATCGGTAATCATCATTTACTGAATATGTATCATCATCATCATCGTCATCATCGTCATAATCATCGCTATCATAATTATGAATAGCTCTTCGATGAATAGGTAATTCATCATAACGTTCAAGTTCATCATGAACTTTTGAAGTAAGAAATGAAGATTTCATAGGTTTTGATTTTGGTTTTTTATTTTGAGCAATCGTTGTACTTTTTAATGCATCATTTCGTTTAATTGCAGCTCGAACATAAGCTTCTCGAAGTGCTGTTATACGATTTGATATACGTTGATCACCATGTGTACGTTGAAGAATATCATGAATAAAATCAACATCATTCTTATCTAAACCTAAAGCTAAACTAGAAGAATGACGAATTAATGGTGGAGGTTCAATATGTTTGTTTTTAGAACTTCTAGTATTAGAAGTACTTGTTGAAGTTGAACAGGATGATTTTGGTGGACGTCGAAGAAGAAAATCTTCGAATGTTTCATGTGGAAGAAATTTTTCTTCTTCTTCTTCTTTATTTATTATTTCATCCTAAATTATTCTTCTTCTTTTAATAATTAGAAAGAAGAGAATTATTTACCTGATGATTTGATTCTCCATTATCTGAAGTAGAAAGTACTTGAGATATTAATTCTTCTTCATTATGTTTTACAGTTGGATACCATGCTAAAATATGATGCTGCAATGCTCCATGAAATTCTATAGGATATTCAATAACTTCTATTTCTTTTTCGGAATAAACACTATTTAATGATTGATTATCAAAAATGCTTGGTTTTTGTTGAATGGCATTGTATAATTCATTTGATACGGATTTTCTTGAACATTTTCGTCGATCATCTGTAGTTACTCGCCGATGTGTTCTAGAATTCATACTTGAATTTTGTTGTTGTCGTCGTCGTAGAGCATTAGAATTAATAATTAAACGACCAGGTGTTGAACTACGTCGACGATTTCGTTTAGGACGATGTAATGTTCGTCGTTGACGATGTGATGGATGAATTTGTGTGATAAGATGGGGTATTTTTGTACGATATAAAATACTTTTATCACCACAATTCGGGGCCATATTGATTTCAAGTTTTTTAACCGTCTAAAAATGTTAAATAGATTAACATTCTTTATGTCTACTTTTTTTTATAATTGAACCTTCTATCAAGGTGACTAAAGCTCACTTGTATAGTGCTAGTATTTGAACTTGTCTCAAATACATTTGTCTCATTATCAATTGATTTCTTTCCAATAGAAGACATAGATGAATAATGAATATCTTCTTTTTGTTCATCTTTTAAAGAAGATGATGGAAAAACTGATTGTATATCTTCTTGATGTTGGAGATTAATGTATGTATGAGTTGATGAAAAAACAGGAATAGTATTTATGCATGGTGTTGAATAGGATCTAATATTTTCATAGATAAGTTTAGTATTATGTTCGGAATTGATTGCAATATTTGCATTTGATACAGGTGGAGTTAATATTGTATTCAATAATTTTGTATATGGTTTTTCATTGAATAAATCTCTTGGTTTTGATGAAAACACAGCAATATTAGAATAAATATCATTTTGAGAACAAGATAAAGTTCGTACAGTATCAAGATTAGCATATGTTTGTATGGTGGATAAGTTTTCTATTGACAATGATTGAGCAGGATCTTGATATTTCTTATAATATGGAATAGAAATATTTGAATATACTGGAATATCAACATTGGATGATAATGTTAGAAACTCATTAGAATTATATTTTATCCCCATACGTTTTTCATGCATAGAGAATGTGTATCATATCTTAGTGAACATAGATCATACGCTCATCTATGAGGTGCGTATGTTTTTTTATTTGTGTTTATGTCTAGATTTGTTCGGTTCAAAATAGTAATTATTTCCTTTTTTCGTTTGTGTATGATCATTAGAAACGAATAAATAAATGCAGACACTATTATTGACTTAGTCAGATATCGATAAGTTGACTTTAGACTATCTTAATGTCGTATTTATGATAAGAACAAAGACAACAAACTCGACGTTATTATTTTTATCTTAAGTATCTCTACGTTGTCCATGAAAAATAATGAATAATATGAAAAGTATAGTAAGATTATCTGATTCATATCAACAAAATGAATATCTTCTTATCTTCTACTAAGCTTTCAGTTGAATTAGTTCTAATGATAACTTTCAAAAGGCTCCGATGAATATTATAAATGATTTTATTAAGCAATTTGAATCATTATTTGTAACCTTTGATTGTTATTAAACGTCATGCTGACGTCATTCATTATTATAGAAGTTGTACTTCTTATAACAGTTAGAAATCAACTACATCAGCAAAGATAAACTCTTTTTTTCTAAAAATAAATACAAACGAAGATCACATTATACATCTACCATTCATTTTCATGTGGAATACTAAGAACTGAGTCGTTATTAATAACTTTCTCTTCAAAGTTCTCATTACTTAATTACAATACGAAAATTAAATGGAATTCCAATTCCTTATCACCTTTTTAATATTGACTTGAAGAAGACCCAACAAATGTTGTGTATGACTGTGTACAAGTTTTAAGCACATCTATAATCGATAGCTTTACTCAATCAGATTTCTTTCATTTTACCAACAAGTTGTTCGTAAAATCTACACTTTGAATTATTTACTCCTACTTTAGATTAGAAGATTTTTATGAACGCATCTCAAACATCTACATATATGAAATATGAATAACAACTATTTTAAATGATAACAGTTAAAAATCAATTAGTGATGTAGCATTCATTATCATTTAGTAGTACAGTGATATTGCTTTACTTTAAGCATAAACTGCAGACACTTGACCGCTAGGTTATCTTACATAATACATGTGTGTGTGTACAATTTAAGAATGTATTTAATTGTGAGAAATCAAAATCGCACAAGACGTTAACAGTTATATGCCACTTTTGATAATACAAGTATTATGTACAGATGTATTTAGATATCTGCAGACATCTCAAGGTAGCTAGCTTATCAGTTAAAATTTACTTCGAGTGGTAGTTTACTTTGTTCTTCATTTTATCTTTTCTTTTATAAACAAAAGAAAATAAGAAGAAAAGTGATAAAGTTAAGTATACTACAGATGAAATCAAATAGATAGGAAAAAAGAATTTATCATATAGATAAGAACAGCCATGTATTTCAAGTGCAGCGTTTGCTAAACTCTGGACTTGAATAAGAGATAAGTATTTGGAAAAAAATGTATATATAAGATGTCTCAATGTTGATGAAATCATTTTCTTCTATTACTTAATTTTTTACATTCACAAGTATTATTTACTCACGAAAAACTACATTCGACTATGAAGTTACTGTACGTGATTCTCGTGTTTCTACTTAGTAAGTTATATATGTATTATAAGATCTAAATATAATTATTCTATTCGAAATTGTTCTAGCTGTATGGGCAACTGATGCCTACGAATGCTATTCATGTAGTAGTACAAGAGATAAAGGTTGTGCCGATCCTTTTGCTAAGTCAAAAATGGCCAACCATAAAAGAATGATTAAGCCATATGAACGATGCATAGTATGTATCATAATATTCATTTTACAATTCAAATCGATGTTTCTTTTAGAAAAGTACACTCGGTACTATTCTTGATAGAGATGCGATGAATGCTACTGAATGTTTACATGAAGACGAATGCTTTCCGTTTGTAGTGGGAGATTTTACATTCAGCGTCTGTTGCTGCAATTCGAATTTATGCAATAGTAGCTCGACTACTCAACAACAAATGTTACTTCTTTTTGGTGCATTAAGTATGTATGGCATACTTATCAAAAAATGGTTTTAGCTCAGCGCAATATTCATATTTAAACCTGAGACTATTTTTACGTAATTTTTCTTCATTATATTAACTTTTTTTTCTGATAATTTGAAATAAATATTTTTATTTTTCGAATGAAAACAGTACTTATTCGATTAGAATATGTCAACTATGGCATATGAAGATAAATTGAAACATGGATAGACCATATTGCAGATGCGCATATACATGCAAATAACTAAAAATGAAGTAAAAAGTAAACTGAATAAGCCAGGGATGATGCTAAAGTAATATAATAAAATGTGCTTGCTACATAACAACACTTTCTATTATCTCTATTCTCCATATCTACTCCTTGTCGCTGATTGGATGCGCATTTCATAGGATGCGGTAGCGGTCACTCGGTCACTGTATATCTATACATCTGAAGAGAAACAATATAGTTGCATGACCTGAATGAAAAAGATGTTATCAGACATCTTGCTATGGTTAAAAAAACGAAATTATACAATAGTAGAGACCTATTACTTACAAAAATAAACAATTGTGGTATGTAGTAACCTTTAAAAATAAGTCTGTTCATTTTGTCTTTATTTCTCTTTTAGAGATCTGCGCGAACAACTTGTTTTAATAGTAATTTCAATTTTGCAGCTTCTCCAAGAATATCCACCTTTCTGCGTCTAGGAAAATATCATAATGATACATCGATCACGTATCTAGTCTCAATGAAATGGGATAAGGTTTCTACAAGATCTTACTTTTACATTCAACGTGTGACTGTGTAACCATCATCTATGTACTCCAAATGATTGGTGTAGATTATTATTTATTATTCAGTAGTTTTTTATACGTTGCAGATAAACTGTCACTTTTACTTAGATCGTTTTTATTTTGTAATTGATCTCATTGTGTTTAAATAGAAATGTATTACAACAATAAATGATACATGTCAGAATATTTTCTATTAAAAATTTTTCATGTTTTCTCATTCATTCATTTTAAATTCTATTAGGACAGTACAATACCAATATTCTACATCATACGAAATCAATTCATAAAATCGATCTAATTGAAAAAATTATATTTTATAAGTTTTACAACATAAAGTGAAATGTACTGTAACTTTTCATATTTTCTGAGTTTTTATCGTTAGAAATTTGATACAATGAAATATTTAAAGTAGTTAACTTGTGTGCTATACTATCAAGAGAAAGTATTTGTATAAAATTGACTTGATTTTATTATTGATGTCTAATGTTTGTTTTCTTTATTGTACTATAACTATAAATCGAAGATGAAAAATGCAATGACACGTATCATTATTTGCTGTTATCTTTATTAAATTTATAACTATATTAGTATCTTCTTGAATTTGTCTTGCGTTCTTATCTTTCATTGTAGGTGTCAGAGAGATAACTAACTATTTTGAGCCAACAGAAATGATAGTTTAATGATATTTACCAGCAAAGTGTGTTTGCAAGTTCTATCCTAGCTATGCAAATGATTGTAGATAGCTAATATCTATTCATATTTTGTATTTGAGCATGTAGAGATATTTCAATTTATATAATTTATCTGATTCAAATCCAATTAATTATTTATAAACCGGTTGCTATTTTAGTTATCAAAACGATGTGCTATATTATGGTAAGAAATTTTATTCTATTTGTTGAATAGCCTAGGTTATCAAGTAAATCATACAATCAGTACACTGCGGTAAACAATTCATACGTTTGTTCTAATAAAAATATTTCTATAGAAATATCGAGATTATTGAACGATAGTAATATATTGTGATTTAAAAATTTTAGAAATAAATATTTTTATTAAAATGTTTCACTTGACTATTTACTATTCATTATTTATTCTTATTCAAACAGTCGTTAGCGATTCTACGTGTATATATGATGTTGAAAATGGTTTACAATTAGATATTCGAACATTAGGTTTTGCAAATGAAAGAGGATCTAAATATAATCAAATTATTGATACAAATCCTACAACTAATAGTTTTAGTTGGAACGGATGTTTTTCATATTCTAAATTTGATGGTGGTAATTGTTCAAATGCTGCCGCATGTTATTGTAAATGATATAATTTTCTTAGACCTTCTTTTTTTTAAATTAAAGTTTCGTTTCTTTTCTTTTTCGATAGTCGATTCAATAAAAAATATATCAATTCTTATTGCTAAACAAGATACAGTTCAATTTACATATAATCAAGGTTCATCTATACTTTCTTATGAAACATCACATGGATATTTAACGGTATTTTTAATTTGTCGAGATACGGATGATGATACAACAATTGCTCATCAAGATGATACAAATATATATAAATTTTATATTGAATCTCGATGTTGTTGTCCAGGAATGTGTCATTATTCAACACATACAATTAGTCGTTTCGTTATTATAATCATTATCATTGTTGTTTTCCTCTTAGGATATATTATTGGTGGAATTATCTTTTTAAGATATAAACCTAAAGAATCGAATCGTTGTATGTGTTTAAATTTCATGTCATATATGCAGAATCGATATATTGTTATTAATGATCAGGAAATATAAAAAGAAAACTAGTTTTTCTTTTTTTTTCTATCTATAATGAATGATCTATTCGAAATCATAAATATGATTAGTAAACTAGAGGGAAACAGAGAGAGAGAGAGGGAGAAAGACAGGAAAAAAAGATTTGCATGAGTGATGAATGTCTAGAAGATAAGTGCTAACATTAGACATCAACAAACGAATGCTGATATTTCTAACCGAAACGGGTACTAATTGTAATTTCATTTACATAATCAAAACAATTTTGTTAGACTAGAGAAGATAGTTTGCCATGTTTTAATCTCGAATAGAACTACTACGTAGGTATTTGTCATAGAAAATTTTACTCATAACTATTCTGATATTGATAAATAGCGCTTATATCTTATTGTAATGAGTAATTTTTGAAATAAAATTTTTATTGTCTTACGGCAATAATTTTGTATATAGACTATTTCATTACCTCAAGTCAAATAATCACTTTGTATAGAATTAATTTTGAGAAAGAATTACAGATTTTCTTATTGATTACTTGTCGGATCAATAATAATATGTTAGTTCCTTTTTTTCCCCTCTCTCTTTTTAACTTTCTTCCTGATTGTTCGAGTTACGATAGGCGACTGGAGGGAAGAATTGTAAAAAATCAGATGATCTGACAAGTTTAATTTTGATAAAAAAGTTTCTCTTATTTTTGATTTATTTCTCCTTGAGTAATATTTTGTGTTGTGATAGAAGTCAATTCTTGTCAATAAAAAAAAAAGTCCTTTCATGCTATGGGAAAAAGAGAATAATAATCTTCTCCTCTTTTTTTTATCATATTATTATACATGCACGCATAGTTTTAGATCTTAGTAGACAAAGAATAACGTCTCATGTTCTCATCGTTATTCAATATAACCTGGACGAATTCAACTTATGAAAAAAGTGTAAAAAATGGTATCTTCATTAGATATTTATCGTCATTTACTATCATTCAACGAACAATTTTTATTCTTTCAACTGTAAGTAACTTCTATAATAAGAAGGTAATCTATTTAGAAGCAGTCTAAAATCAAAAAATTACCTGAGGGGATAGCAATTATTTCTAACGATTGTCCTTGTTGATGTCTGAAGTCCTTAAGAAACTAAATTAAATAGATATTAGACATTTCAGAGTATATAATTAACTAAACTAATGATACATGGCGACTTTCAGCTTTTTCCTGTGCAGAAGATTATTCATGAGTATATTATATAATGACTTTGACCTTGACATTGATTTTTGTATGTCTTTCAAGGCACAAGACTTCTTTTTTTGATTATATCAATCAATCTATTTATAGTTTGTTCTTTTCTGGATTATCTTCTTTATAATTTATTTATCAAGTCGTTTAATTATACGATTATTATCAAATTTAAAACGTTCTCATTTGAAGATATCTTCAAATAATAAAGTTTGTCAAGCATTTGTTATTTCATCAAATCAATATGGATCTTTTCGAGGAAAACAATCAATAACTCGTTCAAATAGTCTGATTTCTAATGAACATTTTATCTTAGCTAATAAACAAGTTGCAGATTTCTCTAATTGTGAAATAGTCAATTTAACTATTAATCATTATTCAAATATAATTGAAAATTCTCAATATCAACAAACTAAAACGCATCTATTAGAACATTACTTAACAACATATAATCCACTGCAAATCGATTTAAATAATACCGATAAAGAAACTATTACAACATCAAATATCAAGGGCATTACTTATGAAGAGATACCAAGTGAAACAGACACTCAACCAATAGATAATTGTTATCCACTTCATTGTACAAATAAACATAGATCATATCGAACAAAAAGATATGTTCGACTTAAAGAGCAAGAAAACTGTTCAGCAACGATGAGTATTACAGATGATCATTTATCGGAATGTAGTACAAAACTAACTAGTATTGTATTGCCCACTGTTATGATAACAGATTGTTCTGATAGTAAACGTTTACATACTGATATTATTGAAATGAATGAAGAAGAAGACTAATATAAAAAAAAGAAAAACTTTCATTTTATGAACTTTAAATATTCGCACTATCGATTGATTTTTATTAAAAATGTCAACGATAAAGATTATCAATGTTTAATGTACTTGTGATAAAGAGAATCATTTTCATGGACGAGAGTTTCTTTTTTTTCTTCCTCAAGAACGAATTATTATATCATCATAGAAGAATCAAACAATTTACATTTCATATATTTACTTCTATTGAGTATATTGTAACGAAGTTGTTATGTCTTCATAGATTTTAAGAGTGATAATGTTTATCTTTCTAATAACAATACTTCTTTTCTATTCGAAGTGATATTTTTTCCCTTTCGTTTATATCCACTTTTTTCCTATTGTGTTCATAACCGACGAGTGTTGTCTTCAGCGTCACTGAACACGAAGTGATCGATTTCTTTTCTCCCCTCTCTCTCTCTTCTCTTCTTTTTGCTTACACTAAATTTGGGTTACTGTTTCTCGCGTTCGTCGCTTGACTGGATTATATATATATATATCTGCATGTAGAACATGAGTACGAACGAACATGTCTTTTGCTTCTTCTTCTTCTTCTCTTCTTCTCATCCATTGAACATATATTGTAACGAGACAAGCAGACGATTGTGAGAATAAACTGACGAGACTGGTCAGTGAACACGACCCACAACTCTCAACTATCGGCATTTGTCTTTTCTTCTCGTTTTCTCTTTTCTTCGTGTTGTTCTATAATTGAACACATCGACCTTCTATTCGTCGTATATATGTGTTCGCGTTCACATACGAAAAAGAGAGAGAGAGAGAGAAAGAAACTTCCGCTTGAATATGCTCACCGACGACACAATGATATGAATATTGTTGCTTCCCACACATTCATTCATTCATTCATTCATATCGACGTGAACATCTATAACGTGTAGGAGTGGTTTATTTTATTCATTGATCATTTTTTTTATTCAGTGCGTGTGAATACGAAATATTAACATTTATATTACAACGAGTTTATCTTTACAATGACTCGTTATGAAGAGAAACTTTATTTTCAAAGCGTTTTCGATGCTATTGATCAAGTTTATAATTTGAAGAAATCTCAAAAACATTCTGGTTATGAAGAACGTTTGCGTGCTTCATTTAATAAATTACTTATACCTGACTGGTATAATCATGAATATACAGCAACTAATGGATTACGAAAAACAAAATCTCATGGGCATGTACCTCGTGTCAAACGAAGTAATACTAATAATGATACTAATAATAATACAAATAATAATAACAATAGTATTAGTAATCATCATAATAATAATGATGATACTCCTGATACATCCGTTTCATCATCAATTAATTCACCTCATTTATCGAATGGTAATCATAAACAATCATATCGTCATCGATCTACAAGTCGTTCATGGTCTGAAAGACCTCCATTAAGACGTGATTCAACAACGTCAACTTATGATACAAATGCAAGTGTTATTAATGGTCGATCATCGACAACTTCGAATGGTTCAACATCATTATATGCACCAGGTGTTCAACGTGTTGCTCAGTCATCAACATGGTATAAACCACGATCCTTTTCAACAAAAATATCCAATGGTAATACTAATGGACATCTAATTGAAGTACCTAAACCCTTGCCAAGATGTTCGCAAATTGGTAAGTGATATTTAATTATTGGAAATTTATATATATCTTGAGTGGTAATAATGTTGATTATGTGAACTTTCGATTTTGACATCATATATATATATATATAACAATTATGTAATGATACCGATAAGATATAGTTTGTGTCGACATAACACTCTCATCAACTTTTTTCTTTCTTGTTCTAACTATCATAAATTTGAAATTTAACGCAATGGTTATCAATGAAACTGTTCCGGTAGTTATACTATACATATTTGATTATAATTATTATATCAGTTTAGGCATCTATCTCACAGTTGTATCTGATCTGTTAGAAATAGATCAAAATAGAAACATGATTGACGCTTGTATGTCATGTCATTCGTAGATGTGCTTTATTAACATTGACAAGTCATATGCAGTTCCTTGTCAGTCTATCTATATCTTTCGCTATTTTTTTGCTTGATAAATTCTCGATTTACTATATAGCAAATCATGTCTATTCGAGCGATAGTTAATTTATTTTTTTTCTCCTTTCATATACATACATATTTATAAGGGTGTGTGTATTTTGCGATGCATGTTTTGAAAATAAATATATTATAACAAGAGGATGAAAATGTTTTGATAATAAATTTGCTTTGAAATGAATCACTTTACTCTCTGTATATATATGCATATATGTGTGAATGATTGATCATGAAAACTAAATGTGTGATGATGATAGTCAATGATTGTGTTGAGTATATAGAAAAAGAAATGACATTCTATGCTAATCTGATTGATATTGAAGAGAACTTTTATTATTATTAAAAGAACGAAAGAGAGAGAGTAAATGTATGATAGGTCTAATGTCGACATTATTGTGCCCTGAGATTATTCCAGTCACAACTATTAGGACTATAGTAGTCTCATCATCGCTATCTCTTCAGTAAATAAAAGACTGACATTCCGGATGTAAAACACGTTCGACGAGTTTTACATATATATCTATATATATTTCAAAGAAAATATGTATACTCACAAACAAGAGAACGAGTCACAGTTTAGAAAGAGAAAGCAAGAAAAAAAAA
>CAJNOI010000493.1:0-35287 GCA_905250115.1 Adineta steineri
TTTTTTTTGACCCTCATATCCATTAAGAGTTCTTGTTTCGTCATAATCTATTTATAATAAAATCATTTGTTCTATGTTTCATGAGCAACCCACAGAGATATACAGTATTATTATCAAGAAGTACTATTTTTTAACTACTAATATATTGAAAGTACTCTTCAATTGAATACTTAAACTAAAAAAATATCCCAAATACTTCCCATCTAAAGCTAAGTACTCACAAATAATTACGGTACAATTTTTAAATATATTCACATATCAGTTTTTTTAATCCAAAATAAAAGTTGTCACATAAAATACAATTTACCGATTAACTGTATGATTTCTTGATAAAACAGTTATTTCAGCAAATATTTATGTCAAGGAGTATTGTGATTCACTTGAAAGTGTATCTTTTGTTACAATAAAATTTATGTTTGGCTGGCTATGTACATATTATTAGAAACTTTATTTTCTTTTTTATATTCACATTGTAACGTTTATAATTTATGAAAAACATAAAGGATAAGTTACGACTTGTTAAAAATCATAGTGAGCAAAAGGTTTTACGATGTATTATATATCTATATTATCTAACTACCTGTTCGTCAGTAACGTTACCACTGATCATAATTAAAAAAGATAATTATCTTTATTTATTCTTTCACCTTAACTATGTCTTTCGTAAGTGTTCAATGACCGATTTACTTTAACATTAATGTAGTAGCACCATGAATTCCTTTTTCTCATATGTATTTATGATCTAAACAATGCAACAAATATTAAGATCATATATCAAATAGTATAATTAAATATGGATGCACAGAAATAAACGATTTTAAAAGTAAAGCAATTAACATTGATTTTTATTGAGATTGTGATATTTCTAAATATGCATGTACTTTATCTAATAATGAATCAATTGTTTTGTTTTGTATACGAGATGGTGGAGAACTCCAATTTAACCAACGAAAACTACCATGCTCGCTTGGAATAACCTAGAAGAAAACTTGCTATGTTGAATTATATATATAGAAACAAATTATATCTAACTTTTGTTGAATCTGATTTTAATCTTGCTAGAAATATAACGAGTGTTTTCTTGACTACTTCACCGCCAAAACGTTTATACTTAGGATAATAAGTCTAAAATATATTATACAATAAAATCTAGACATATTTAATACTATACGAATGGTATAAACAATTACGTCTTCAAAACGAAAATCAGGATCGATGTCAATAGCTGATGATTGAATTCGTGTTTCTTCCTGTAATTCTAAATTTAGAGCATAAAGAGTTTATGAGTATATGTATGAATGTATTTACATACCTCGTAAAGCTGTTTCACGTTCAGTTTCTCCAATTTCCATGTGTCCTTTTGGTAAATCATAACGATCACGATGTCTCATCAACAAAAAACTCTGATCAGATTTCATTAAGAGAAATCCACATGATTTTACTTGTCGTAAGCTATCATCGTGTGTATTTTCTGCCATTGCTAAAATTCGATCTACAATCACGATACCAATATGTGAGTACGATATGTATCTATAATAACATCGCTAGTCATTATATACAAAATCAATATTATTCATACATTTTCTTGAGCAAGATTACATTGAAATTGCTTCATAAAATTAATATTAAAAATGTAAAAGAAATTGTGCAACATTGACTACACATGAGTCATAGTATTATATAAAATGACTCTGACTCATACGAATATCATTTAGAATAAATACAGGTAAAAAGAAAAAACTCGATGTAATTTTAGTTTAGCAATATCTAGATGTGATAAGAATATTGGTAATCATATTAATTGTAAGTTTTTATGAAGAAATGTTTAGCATTTAGTACATTAAACAGTAAAATTGTTACAAAAATTATACAAAAAAAAAGAATTTTTATTAAAACGACAATTTGTTCGATAAAGAAGCAAAAGGATAGAATTGACGAAAAAGATACTTATTATTTGAGTAGTTCAATTATATAAAAAGAATTTTAAAAATGATTTGTTCGAATAGTAATTCTAATAATATTTGTAGCAACCTTAGATAAACCAAATCAACGATGAAATTGATTAAGAGAATATCAGATTTTTACAGCTCTGAATAATGTTGGCCACAGTCTTTAAAGATGTTTAGTTCTAAATTAGACGAACTAAACATATTTCAACACGATATATTCTATTTGAAGCTCCAAATATGTGAGACATCGATGTATTATAAGAAAATATTACATTAGGTTCGATGCATTATTCGTCTAAAGGTTTGTAACTTGATTAATGAAATAAAAGAAGAATATAACCTTTTTCTTGTTAATTTAAAATAAGATTAATGTAATCAAATTTAGACTTCACGTCATCAGAATCGCACAAAAAGTGATAATTTTACATTTAGAAGAAATATGAATTCATCTAGGGTCTTAGGAGTTCGTAACGAAAAAGAAAAATAGATAGAGGCCCAAAAGAGCGTGTACTACAAAAAGAGCGTTGCTGTTATATTGTGCCATATCGACTATGAAGATAGTTCATATGCGATTCACTATTATCATGGATGCTATGAGCTATGACTGTTGGTTTGAATGTAATTATGATACACCACATACACACCCTCGTTTGATAATATTTATTATTTGAGTTTTTTCTTTTTCAGTTTACTAATAGTATCAATCATTTCACTTATGAAATATTTGTCTACATAAATTATCATTGAAATTAACATACGAATATATTCAGTTTTCTGTTTTATTCTTCAGTACCCATCCTTCCCATATCTTAGTATAATGATATAAAGTTTCATGTGTTTTATCCAAAGCTACTTCAATTTGACAATAAATACATGATACTGATGCGTCTAATATAAGACCCAGATGTGTAGAAAATTGAATAGTTCGAAAATATTGTGTCATATTATTTAATATTAAAGCTGGTAGAATTTCAAATTCACATCCTTTACAGTTTAAGCTAAGCATATCGATTATTCCATTTTTTGTTTTAGTTCGTCTTATATCTTGAATAACTTTAACAATATCAAGTAATTCAACTTGTACAGTTTGTGATGAATTTTTAGAAGACAGCTTTTGAAAAAAGTTTGTACCAACATTATTATAATCATTTGGGTCAATTAAAAACTTTCTTGCATAACTACCAAGTCCATATGGATGAATTTTCACTTTTGAATTCGTTTTAAATTGTTCAGTTAAACTTTTTGCCCTTGATACTAGTGGTTCATAACTGATTATCCATGGATCATAATGTTCAATAAATTTAACTGTATCATGTCCACGATTTCCACCAACTTCGATAATAAGTGAAGATGAATTCAATAGACCTTTATGTGCTATATGATGTAATCCTTCGACAGGCCAAAAGTCATCTTCAATACTCCAACTTAAACATTTATGATATTTAGAAACATTTAGATTCGAAATGTTTTCCGCTGTTTCACATGTGAAATTCCCATAGATGATAGGCGATGTGGAAATGAATATATTCGAAATTCCCTTAGGGTAGATTAGATCGAAATTCAAATATAATAATATGAAAATGCATGTTATACCTAATGGTATAAACATAGCCTGCTTACATGAGATCATAGTAAATAATAATAAGTTTTTTTCCAGTTAATAGATCATATTAATTTTGATAAACACTTTTGTATTTCTAAAACTAAAGTAAGAATATATCACTAGATCAAATAATTTATTTTTCATTGTAGAATATTTCTATTAGAATGTTACTTCTTTACTCATCTATCTTTCTATTTCTTATACCTGAACTTTTATTCTATCTGAATGCAGAATAAAAGTTTAAATAATACAACAATCTTTCGATTATGTCAATAATAAGAAAAATTTTATGTGGAGGAAAAAAGAGCATTTTTCTTTCGTAAACAAAAAAATACCAGAAATAAAAACGTACTTGTCGCTTTTACTTGCAGTTTCTTTACTTTTCTTGGCCATGTGTATAATCTCCTTGAGTCTCTAAAACAAGAAAGCCATGTGCTATGATTAAATCTAATGATTTTTTCCTATCAAATACATGAAACAAATATTTAAAGAACATACATTTCTTTTTTTTGACTCTCACATTCATCAAGAGTTCTTGTTTCGCTATAATTTTGAGACTGTGCTCGTTACATTCTAAGAAATTTTTTGTTATATATTAGTAGGAATAATAATAATAAGATCCTATGAACAGTTATTCAATATATTTATTCATATAATAATAAGAGTTTGATTTCTATCTGATTCACAGGTACATACATAACACATATGAGAACGAACAAAAAAAAATAAATTTGTATTTAGTTGAAAGTACAAGTAACACATTCCAAAGATAACAAAAATAATCTATCTGACATTATTTTGAGAAGATTTAAGAGACGAGAAAAAAAAATATATATATATATAGGTATCTATTTGAATATCTGATTAAATGCGAATAACAATTTCACCAGCTAACATTATTTGATTTTCATCTTGCATTTTAGCTAAAGCCATTCGAATTTCATCTTCAGTAAAAGTTGCATCATGTTGTTTCATATAATCAAATATTTCTTGAGTAGTTGCTGATGGTTGTCGATCAATAACTGTTGATAGATGTGTTTTAAAAACATCTAATCGTTCAGCACTAATATTTATTTGTGATATTACAGGTGTATCATCATCTTGACCAACTGCTTTTCGTCCTTGACGTCGAGCACGTTTTGTAGCACTACCAACTTCAGTTGGAACTACATCTGTTGATGATGATTGACGTCTAAAAACAATAACAAAAACTTACCATTGTAATAATAGCAAATTAAATAAATCAAAATACCGTCGTTTAGGTGTCGATGGTGGAGGAACTGTTTCAGTATCCATATCAGCTTCATCATTTTCTTTATCATTTTCGATTTCTTCATCATCATCATTATCATCATTTGCTTGTTTTTTTTGTAAATCTTTTTTACGTTTATTTTTATCTAAGACCTAAATAGCAAAGAAAAGAATTTTTTTTCTTCTTGTCTAATAAATCAAAAAAACAATATAGAAAATTTTACAAACCTTTTTAAAGATAGCAAATTGTACAAGATCAATAGCAACTTCACTATCTTCAGGATCAACAGTTTTTGACATACGACATTTAGCATGAGCTGTTGCTAAACGAATCATACTTTCTAGTGCACGAGCAGTAATTGGTTGAGTCTTAAAATAAGAATATTTTTCATGTATAAACTAAAGAAAAAAACTAAATTCATCACTTACTCGTGCTTGATTATCTGATTGTGATAAATCTTGATTTCTTAAACGTGTATATTCTTCAACGATAATATCAGCTGCTTCTTTTGTTAATTGTGGCTTAAGTGCTTTAGCAAAATGAATATATTTTTTCATAAATCGTAAATTAATAAATTTTGTTCTAAAAAATATTGTAATTAGAAGAATGAAAAAGAGAAGAAATGAATTATGATTTTCTTTACTTTTTCGAATAATAAGGACCATGAAGAACAGCATCATATTTATCATAAATTTGAATATCATCTTCGATATCTTTCTCAGCATCATTAGCATTTTCAGTTGTTAATGCATCAACTTCCGATGCAAATGGAAGAACTTCACCATCAGCTTCATTTGCTGGTCGATAACGATGCATACGAAGAACATGATCAGCAATAATATTATCGTGTTCCATATCACAATTATCAAGAATAACAAATATAAGATCGAAACGAGATAAAAGTGAATCTTGTAAACCAATATTTTCCATTGGAGTTTTATATTGATCATACTACAAAATAGAAGAATCAATAAGAAAAAAATCTAATTTTTTCTAAAGATATAAAACATACACGTCCATAAACAGGATTAGCAGCAGCAAGTACACTACATCGTGCATTTAATTGAGCATGTATACCAGCTTTAGCTATAGTTACTCGACCTTGTTCCATAACTTCATGAATAGCTGTTCGATCAATATCCGACATTTTATCAAATTCATCAATGCAGACAATGCCTCGATCAGCTAAAACCATAGCACCAGCTTCAAGACGACGATCACCTGTTTCTGCATCGGATGTAACTGCAGCTGTTAAACCTACACCTGATGAACCACGACCAGTAGTTGGAATAGCACGTGGAGCAGTATGTAAAACATAACGAAGTAATTGAGATTTAGCAACGGATGGATCTCCAATTAATAAAATATTAATATCACTACAAATATAATTATTATTTATTAAATTATTTCAAAATAGAATAAAACAAACCCTCGAAGACGTGTACCATTTGCAAGGACTTTTTCAGTACCACCTAATAACATACATAAAATTGCTCGTTTTATATATTCATGACCATAAATAGATGGTGCTATAGAACGTGCTAATGTTTCAAAAACATCCTAGCAAAATATAATCAATTATATATACTAATTATTTATTCAAATTCATACCATATTACGTTGACGACTGAATGAACGAATTTTTTTCAAATCATTAATGGATACTTTCGGTTCCATTTCTTTGCTCATTAATCGAATATTATTTGCAATTAAAACCGTTCTATACATATCATAATATTTAAATACAAAAGAAAAAAAAATATTCTACATACTTAAATGATACATTTGTAAAGCCACCTTTTTTACCAGGTAAACAACGATATACACCAACAACTTGTACACGATCACCAGGCTAAAATTCAATTTCAAATAATACATTATAGACAAAAAAAGAATAGAAAATTCAATACAAACCTTGCATTGATCAACAAGATCAGCATCAGCAATAACATCAATTGAACGTGGTAATTGACCTGTTGGAGCTTTTTCTGGAATTTCTTGTATAACAAATGTTTGATGATCTTTATAACTCGATAGACCATATTCGGTTTCTAATAGATTTCCATCTTCATCCTATTAATGGATTGTAAAGAAAAAAAACAAAAAAAAAATTTATGTTTCTACTTTTGTTGGATAAACTGAAGATGTTGGAAATGCTTCCATGGATGTCATATCAGCATAGCGACGTTCCATAAACTTCTTTGTTGTTGGACAAAAATGAACACTACGAATTACTTTTGGTCGAATTAATGAGCCTAAAAATAAAACAATTATAATATTCATCAAATAACTTCCATACACTTACATTTATTAACAATGCCTTCAACACAAACAATTTTTCCAATATATGAAGAATTAATGGTACGTGGTGATAAATGAAAACCACCAAAGCTTTAAAAACAAAATATTGTGATTGAGAATACGAATAATTTCAATTAATTCTACAAACCTTCCTTCAAGTCCAACAAAAAATTCTTCAAATTGTTTAGCATAGATTGCATCCGTTGCTGATATAAGTTCTCGTAAAGCACGTTGAAAACACATTAATTCTTCAAAAGCATTTTCTTGTAAACTAAATAAAAACAAAAGTTTTGTCTAAAAATGAATTATTTTTATTTTCTTACGCTTTTGTTCGTCGTGGATTTTTTCGACGTAAATCATTAATATTTGCAATTAAACGTGATTCATCATTTGCAATTAACATTTTTAATTTATCTTGATAAACACCTTCATCTTCCTACAAATAAAATCATCATTAAAAATTCAAAAGGATTTTTTTTGTCTTCTTACTCCATCATCAAGAAAATCTAAATATTCTCGTTGAATTGTACGTAATCGTTGTTCTTCAATTGGATCCATTATCTATAAAACAAAATACGACCCATAAATACACCTACATATATATATATATATTGTTTTTTTGGTTCATTTCATGTTATATTTTTATTTTATACGAATAAAGACAGCAGAAAAAGAAAAATGAACAAACAACACAATAAAGAAAAAAAAACTAATTTGTTTGTTTTCTCTTGTTTTAAGAATACAATCTCATACACATGTACAAATGTGACAGTACCAAAAAAAACAGAAATGTCTTACAAGCACTAATGGGAATAATAGAGCATATGAACTATGTTCAATACATAAACAAACAAACAAACAAAAAAGAAAGAAAGAAAAAAACACAATGTCTAATATTGTCTTAGAGAATTTTATTTACGTAAAAGCAAACATGATTTAAGGATAGTATCAATTAAATCCGGTTGTTTTGCTTTAAGTTCAGTCCAACCCTAGAATAAAAAAGTAAAAAAATAAATTATTGAGAAAATAAAATCTTTTTTAACTTACATTTGTTTCCATTACATTGCCTAAATTATTAGCAATATAATCACATGTTGTTTGTTTTAACATTTCCGATTTCATATTATCACTTAACATAAGTAATTCACTAAAAGAACAAAAAATTAATTTAAAAGATAGCGAAAAAAAAGAAAAGAAGTCTTACCAAGCATTATCAACACGGATAATATCTTTAAGATAATATTCAGCATATGTTTTTAAATCAGGCATATCATAATTAGCTGCAATTGTTAATAAATCAATAACAAGTGTATGTGATATAGCAGCACCTGGTAAAGCTAATTTTTTAATGCCACCTGTATAAACATATTCAAGAAAATAGAGAATTGTTTTACGATCAATATCATTAATATCAATTGTAAGAAGTGTTGAATCATCTGTACCACTACCACCTTGTGTATCGGTTTCCATACTTTCATTCGTTGTATTAGCTGCTGAAGCAGTTGCTCGTTTACCATGACGAGTTGGTTTTGCTGGTGGACTAACAGCTGTTGGATGAGTTGTTGTTTCTTTTTCTTTGATCATACGTGCAAGTACATTTGAACGAAGACCAAGTATAAGTTTATGAACACTATGTAATTCATTTCCACATCTTAAATACATATCACACATACGTTTTTCCAAATAAGCTGTATAAAATAATGTTGGCCAATATGTTGCTGGATCATCACTAATTGTTGTTGTTGAATTTGGTTTATTTGTAGTTGTACGTGGTAATGCAACTAATGGTCGAGAAATATATTTTCGTTCATCAAGTGATTGTCGTTCAAGTATTTTTATTTGACAATATAAACGAAGTTCATTTCCAGGAAATAATTGTTGTTGAGCTTGTAATAATGTTGAATGTTTAATAAAATCACCAACACCCCAACGTTCACCTGGTGCTAAAACATGTGATGGTAATTGTTTTGTATTAACACGACGTCCACGTGCATCAATTAATGAAAAACGAATAACAACACGAACACTTGGACCAAATGTATGTTCCAAAAAAACGGATAATGATTCTTTAAAACGTTCAGTTTTACCACTTGGATAAAGTATAAGTGACCATTGATGTGGTGGAATATCATTTTGAGGTGTTGTTACAGGTGCTTTTGTTTCATTTGTATTTGCACCATTTGTTAATTGTTCATCATCATCACCTTGTTCGGGTGTTGATGTTTGTAAATTTGTCGTATTACCTGGACGTTGTTTATTAAATGTAAATTCACATGATTCAATAAAACTATTATTTGGTGATTCATTAACTAATGTTGCAAATTTTTCTATTTTCCAACGTAATTTCATTTTCATTACTTTTGATACAACACGTGATGAACCTTCAAGAACTTTTGATGTACTTGTTTTCATACTACGTTTAGCAATATCATCAATGGACATTAATTCAATACTTATAATTAAATGATCTTTGGAATCTTTATATAATTGTTCACATATTGCCCGAGTCATTTTCATAATAATTAATTCATCCGTAATATTTCCACCACAATCATGAACTGTTTCTGTATGAAATATACGACCTTGTGGATTAGAAAAATTAATAAGAGCACGAAAATAAACTTGAAGTTGACGTGATGATGTATTCATTAATGATGATGCAATATGATTTGGATTGTTTGATCCACTACCATTTGCAGCTGATGTTGATGTATTTGATGGATGTTGAGATGCAACATGTGATGGACATAAAGTTAAATAAAATTGTACTGATGAATCATCATCAGTAGTTGAAGCACCACCACTTGTTGATGTTTGATTTTGTTGTTCTTTAGATAAACGTTGATGACCTTTAGGATAAAGACGAAGTGTCCAAAATTCTTTTTGTAAATCATATGGTGGAAATTCTTCACTTTGAATCATATCACCACATTCATACCTTTGAAAAAAACAATAAATACATTCAATATTTACAGATAATTTCTTACATTTGAGGATAAAAATCTTCAACAGTCCATTCAAATCGAACATGTGAAACATTTTCAATTGTTGTACATAACATATCAGCTTCATTTGTTGGTATAGCTTTTGCAGCAATACTAGTCGATGTATTTGATGATGATAATTGTGCATCTTGTTGTTCATCACCAGTACCTGCTCCTTCTTCATTCATTCCTTCCATACCTTGTTGTTGACCTGATACGTTATCATTTCCATTGCCTTTCCCAATAGTTTGTTCTGATAGACCTGCAGTTTCACAAACATCGGAAATTTGTCGTTGAGAACAAAGACTATCCACACTAAAATTAACTGATGAAATAAATAAACGTATTTTTTAATAAAATTATTCTTACGTTTCGGAAGCAGCTGATGTTTCTTCTAATTGTCCACCGCCTGATCGTCGTGAAGTTTTTCTTGTTGACATTATACCCCGATACAAAAAGATTCACACAGTTATTAATCTACAACAAAAAGAATATTTTTCAATATATATATATAAATGAAAAAATCCTAATTGATCATATATATCAAATAGAATATCTGCTGGACTAGATTTCATAATATAAAAAAAAGCAACAACACAAATTCCATATATAAACTTATTTATAAATCGACAGGATTTGTAAGTTTTCGCCAAATAATCATATAAACACTTGTAAAGACCATATTATAAAGTGCACCCCATGCTATATCTTGTAAGACAAGATCGAGTGGATATCGACTAGCAAACAATGAACGTAGACTTGCATTATGAACACCAAATAGAACAAGTCTATAAAAAAATAAATATAAGTTTTAAATTGTTAATATTTATTAATATTACATTACCCATAAACAACACCACCAACAAGTCCACTTAATGCACTTGATACTAATGGTGACCAAGTAGGTGAACGTTGTTTTAATTTATCAAAATATGCCAATGCTAATGTTACACCAATAAAATACCATCCAAGACCCAAAACTAAGATAAACAAAGAATATTTAAATTTCTTTGTTTTCATAGTGTATGATTACTGACTTGCATAACAAACACCGGCAGCGATAAAATCCAACTGCATCTTATCACCTTTTTGAATATTTTCAATAACTGGTGCATAACGATCTTTTGCAAAAAATATGTACACAAAATTGATACATATATAAATAATAATAGCAATAATAGGTAGAATAATGTTTATAACGCGACTATTCATTGTTCAAGACAAATGTCGAATCAATGTCAAAATGAAGAAAAAAAACAAACGATAAACAGAGGCTTTTGTTTGTGGCGAATGATCTTTGTTTCAATAAGAACCAATCATTGAATAGATGATTAGCCTCCGTTATTACTTAGAATAGATGTCGCTACCGAGAAATGATTTTATATGGTTTCATTGATTGATCATTTGGCGCGGAATGTTTGCTCTTTTTTTCTTGTGCATTGATCATTTGAAAATGACGGAAATTTCCAACGATCATTTATCGAATACGAATATTAAACGATTAAAAGAAGAATTAAATATTGAACGACATGAATGGCCATCAAAACGAGAATTATATACAATCTGTGGAAAATTAGGTGAAGGAGCAACGGGTAATGTGAGTAAAATTGATTGATTATTTGAATAGAAAATTATTTTATTTGAAAGGTATTGTTCATTGGGCAACATGTACAGGATGTTCAATACGAAAACGTGTTGCTATTAAACGAATTCCTATTAAAGAATCAATGTATATTGATATAGTACGTGAAATTCATGTTATGGCATCATGTTCACATGAAAATATAGTTCGATTTCTAACAAGTTTTGTTTATAAAACAGAATTATGGATTATTATGGATTTATTAGATGGTGGAAGTATAAGACAAATTATTGAAAAAAGAATTCGAGATAAAAATGATTGGTATCTTGGTGTATTAGATGAACGTGAAATAGCTACTGTTATGCGTGAAACTCTTAAGGGTCTTGAATATTTACGTAAAATGTTTTTGATTTTATTTATTCGATTAATTTAAAGAAAATTCTTATTTTAATTAGATTCTCAACAATATATTCATAGAGATATTAAAGCTGGTAATATCATGTGTAAAAATGATGGAAGTATTCAACTAGTTGATTTTGGTGTTAGTGCTTTTCTTACTGATTCATCTACACGAGAAAAAGCTATTGCTCATACATTTGTTGGTACACCATATTGGTAATTTATCGATAAAATTTCGAAACTAAAAAAAATATAAATTTAGGATTGCACCAGAAATGTTTTCATCAGCTGGTTATGATAATAAAGTAGATATATGGGCTTTAGGTATTGTTGGTATTGAATGTGCTACGGGACATCCACCTTATTATAAAAAATCAGCTCAAGAAGTATTTCGTGTTATATGTAAAGATACAAAAGGACCAACATTAGAATCCAATGCTGAACGTGAAGGACAATATATAAAATATGGAAATGAATTTCGTAATTTCCTTTTAATGATACTAGAACCATTAGCTTCAAAACGTCCAACTCCATCGAATTTATTACAAACAGATTTTTTAATTAAATTTGCTCAAGATAAAAAATTTGTTATTGATCATATGATTTTAAAAATTCCATTTGATTGTATTGAACAACAAATTGATATTGATCTACAATCTGATGAATTTAAAGATAGAATACAAACAACAATTAAAGAACGTGGTTTACAAACAGAAAATACAATTTTAGATAATATAAGAAATTTTTTTCGGTAGAAAATTAGTTTCTTTTTTTGAAATCATATTTTCATTGATGATTATTTTTAGACCAATATCACAAAAATTAGCGCAAGTAAAGAAGTTTTTGTTTAGGAACATAATAAGGATAGATCTTTGCATGAAAATTAATTAATAATATGATTAAATTCATTTTTGAACTTGATTTTTAAGTTCAATAAAATATCTATTCATTGTTACTATTATTAGACTTCATTCTCAATATAATAGTAAGTAGAATTAATCATATCATTAATTGATTTTCATGCTCATACAAACAATACTTTTACCATTCAAGCTGAAATTTTCATCATAGATAGTGACTATAATATTCCGAGTATATATTAATACAATTTTCTGTTCGAAGTATCTATTTATAACACCAAAGTAACAATCATTAATTTTGAGTAGAAAATCTTGTATAGGAAAGCTTATGAGAGGATCTATATTTTGAAGGATATTGATCGAAAATTAGATGTGAATATTGATTCAAAAACAGTTATCAATCAAGAATTATCATTATCAATAAAATTAAAAATAAAAGAACCAGGACGTTTAGCATTTTCATTAATCTCATTTAAATATCAACCAAATATTGATCATCCAGTGAGTGTTGCACAAGAATTGGTTGCTGAAAATCATGTCTACGGACATGATTATATTTTGGTTGCCGCTAATATTGATAAAGTACTTATACATAAAAATAAAATTCGATTTACATTATATAAAATTGATGGAAAAGGTTCGATTTGATAAATTTAAAAAAACTAAAAGATCTATTTATAATTTATTTAGAAAAAGAACCGCCGTCTTATGCTGAAATTTCACTTGAAGAAACACCTTTAATAACAACAACAAATAGTGGTTCAATTCATCATAGATCGAGTACTGATCATATAGGAAGTACCATTGCAACAGATGATATCATTCTACCAATAACTTTCTCGTCAACGAATATCTAATGCATCATTTTTGTATGACCTTGTATTAGACAAGCATCCAGCCGTTCCATCATTTAATCATTAAGAACATACGTTGGACATATGCAGGCATATAGTGTCTATATTGATATTGATTGACAATAGAAAGTCTGATGGATAAGAAAAGTTGCAAGTGTCGACAGTTAAAATTATTCTTTTTTTCCAACCCATTAAATATATCTTCTATGTTATATTTACTGAAACTAAGTTGATGTTGATATATAATGATTTGAAGAAAAATAATCATCATTTTCATATTGAGAGAAAGAAGACAAAAAAACAAAATACATGGGAAAATTTATCGATCTTTTTATTAACAAAACGATTTGATTAGACTAATTTTTGATTAATTACAAAAGCAGAGAATGTATTTCTTTATTCAGTTATTATTACTATTTCTGTTTCGGTTGTACGATAATACATACCATCAAGAATAACTTGTATATGAGCGAAAGAACAACATACTTGAGAATTCATAACAAATCAATTATTTTTTCTATTCTCAAGTATATATGCTTGTAGTTAAGAGTACGGAAACTCAAACGATAGTAAGAGTCATGTAACGGAAAAAGTTCTAAACAGAATTACTTACAACTATAATGTATAGTTAAAGTTAAATGAATTATTTAATATTGTATGACAATCTTTTGTAAAATAGTTTCTAAACATTTTTTTTTGAAAGAATGTATTAAAAATTAATTAATATAAAAGAAAAAATGTCTAAGCATATACTTTTTTTTTTATTTTTGTCATAAAAATGGATAATTAATATTGTAATTAAATTTTCAAGTATTTTAGATTGATAATAAAAATAATATTTTTTTTATTTTGTTTTGTTTTATTTATTCAATAGTCAGATTTTCTTTTCTTTTTTATGATAGATTCTATAAAAGAAGACAAGACTGATTTTATGACAAGCTCTTCGGTAATGATGAACGACGGTTGAATGTGCGTATGAGATTGAATTTCGCTTCTTTTTTTTTTCTTGCCAGCATTCAATTTAGCATCTCATTGTTATTCTAATTGTTTTGTAAGTCTTTTCTTCATCGTATGACTACTGTTCTTTCTACTGTTTCTAACGAAATAGACTTCAATGACAGGGTGTGAAATTGACGATGCAAACTAACATCAGCGTGTGCACGCATGCCGCCAGACTTTCGACTCCATTTGACTGATTATCATCAATATACGAAAAATGGCCATATTCTTCTAGGTTTTTTTTCTTCTTCTTCTTCTATTATTTTCTCTTTTATATTCGTTGTTAAATCTGATCTCGACTCGAACATGATTGTGTTTTTCTGATTCTCTCTTCTGGTTTGTTTCAAAGCGAGAGAAACCTTTTCACAACATTCATATGTCATACAAAGAGACAAAATAGGATATTTCTATTGCATTGATGAGGACAAAGTCACTTATGTATGCATAGAGTCGGTTTTGCTCAATACATAAAAATAATTTAAAGAAAACAGCATATTCGACAATGACTGTTGATGTGTTTTCTTGATGAGAGTAATTTTTCTATAGAAAAAAAGAGAGGGAGGGAGGGGGGAAGAGAGAAAGTGAATTAGTCTTTCTCCTATCATCATCAGTATATATTAACACATGCAGATGGACAAAGTAACTCATCAAATATTGCAATTGTCGACGACTAATTTGAATTCCCTAAATATGTTTTTTTCTTATTACTTTCTCTTTTTCTTATTCTCTGGATACACACGTATTAATTATTGTCAGTCGTGCGCAAAAACAGATAGGGCAAATGAAATAAACAAGGAGAAATTGTGTATCATAGCAAAAAAATGGCAATCTACTGTATTTTGACAAGAAAACAGATCTTCACATACACATACACACATATATGTATATATACAACCCTTCTATCATTATCATGCCTACAATACGTAGTAAAAAATACACCTGTCACCTATCATAATATAAGATTCAAATATTTTTGTTACAATGTTCAAAGTGAAGACGTTTTTTTAGCATTTCTCTTGAATCATAGACGCGTATATCCGTTTACAATGATAATATTAGAGTGCATTTTGTAACTAATTTCAATTAAATATATATCTTCCTAATATTTATATGAAAGATGCAAAGCCTATACTTTAAGAACTAGTATTTTGTTACCATAACAGACACACCTACAGTCTACATTGATCTTTTTTTTTGATGAAGGATATTTAAAATGATGGTATTAATGTATGTAAGTGTTTAATCTCAAGTATGTAAGCTTTGTTTTTCTATAGTATAATACTATTTTGACTTTTATTAACATTGCTGTATGATTATTATCAATATGAAATAAAAATAAAGAACTATTAAATAAAGTCAAGAAGATTTATTTTTCTTTGAATGCAATAGTTAACCTATCTGTTGACAATGATCGCCTGACTTGATATAGAATTTTTGCATGTAACACTAGACAATGACGGAAGTGAAGAGATTAATTCTGTATCTAATTGAAAGCTTTTTAAATAAATGAAGTATACTTCATTTTTTTTTGCTATTCTTTTTCGTAGTTACTTGATAAAAATGACAACAACAAAAAACAGTAACTGTATTAGTATTAACAACGAGAACATCACAGAATAGATAGTCTTTTGTTAGTAATATATCTTTGGCAGAAAGAATTTCGATGATTGAATGAATATGGATGACATGTAATAATTACCTATAAAATAGACGAGAACGTTTGATTCATTAGAAGAATACAGACGATCGTAGAGAACAATAAATTGATATTTTTTTTTGTTTGTGAATAGTTCGTTATAATATTGAGATTCTTGAGATGTTTGATTATTGTTTTTGGTATATATATATATATATATATGTGAGAGAGAACGGGAATGTCATTGATGGAAACTATAGGCATAAAACACAAGTTGTATTCATATTCGCATCATCATCATCGTCATCATCATCATCATTATCGTCAGTCGTGTGACAACTGGTCCGCACGGCTACGCTAGCAAACACATACTCAAAAGAAATTCATCGTCGTCGTTGTCATTCTTGCATTGTCTTCGTTCGTGCAATTACCCTCTTGAAAACGTGTGTATATATTGTGACCAATTTTTTTTTTGTACATCATAGACAAAAAAAAAAAAGAAAACTAATGAAAAATCATTTCCGCTGTCATCATCATCGTCATATCCTTCAAATGTATAAATATTTCTGTTTTCAGCTTATTCTTATTTTTAGTTATATATTTGTATTCTGTCCGTTTTCTTCTTCTTCTTCTGCTCTGATTTAAAATCATTCGATATTCATTGTTATTCTTTGAAAAGTTTGTACAAGTGTATTAGTAAATAGATTTTTGGTTATCAAATTCTCAAAAATAGTTATTTGTAATGTCGATCTTTCTCTCTTCATATTTCTGATTTTTATGTCTATAAATGCCAAGATGTTGATGATAATAACGACATAGATGCGATTGAGTTTCGCATCTTTGAGTTCTCTCTCTCTCTCCTTTTGTATATTCCCTCAACGGCGATCTGGTTTCGCTGAAATAGTGACAGAGAGAGAGAGAGAGAAAAGAACGAAAGACAAGCAGGTCCTCTCTGCTATTCAGAAAAAAAAGCAGAAAGAGAAGTACAGAGAAAGAATGACAGGCGAATCTATCTCGTTTTCTTTTACTTGAAAATAGCCGAAGTAAATCTTGAATTAACAATATTCTTCTCATGTTTTTCTTCTTCTATTTTCGTATTTGAATTGACTGAGATAAAGTAAGCTTATAATTCAACTTGTCAGCTTGCTTACTAGACTAGATTATATAACGCTCAGTTATATTCTCTCATTCTCTCTCGTTTATCCTTCTGTATTTATGATCGTATCTTTATTTAGTGGATTATAATAGACATCTATCTAGAGTATAATTTCATTACATATCTGTTTTTGCTAACATATCAATATAATGTCAAAATTTTTTTTTTTCTATATTTTTTTATATAATCAAAAAAAAATATCTAATACAAACATCTATCTATTCCTTTCTCTCTCTCTCTCTCTCTCTCTCGCGCGCGCGCGCTCTTTCCCTCTCCCTTCTTCTCTATATATATGTATGTTTTGTGGAAAATAGTCTCTTTTTGTATAACAACTTCTTTTTTCTATTGTTGTCTTCTGCTTAATCGAGTAGAATTGATTGATGTCGATGAGATATATTCAAAGGCTGCTCAGTAATTCATCCACTTTTTTTTTCTTGCTTTAAATATATCGTACTGAAAGTATTATAATAGAAGAAAAATGAATGACGCATGTTAAATAGTCAATATTATTTCGAATAAGAATAAGTTATTGAATATCATTATAGATTTGTAAGAACGGTATGCGGGTAAAAAAACAATGTATTATCCTTCATCATCTTCTAATATAACATCATTAAATGAAAATGCAGCTTTAATATATTTTGTTCCAACATTTTCAACACCATTATCAATATTTGATGATAATATAACATTAAATACAACATTTTCATCATTATTAATAACTGATCCAACAACATTAAAAAATACAAATTTATCATGTACACAAATCAAATATTATTATATATCACAAAAACCTTTATTCAATATAGTTCGTTATATATCACAAAATTTAAATCGATTTTTTATTTTACCAGCTATTGTTTTAAATTTATGTGCTTTCTATATTTTAAGACGTACACGTATGAATCGTTCATCATCAATAGCTTTCTATATGCAAACATTAGCATTATGTGATGTAGCTTTTTTTGCATTACGTGTTATTTTTGGTGAATTATCAAGTTCAACAACTGGTAAACAAATTTTAACAACTGGTTTATGTAAATTTCTTTTTCTTATGGTCAATGCAGTTAATTATACAACTGGTAAGATTTCTTTTTTCTTCTTCTTCTTCTTCTTATATTCAATAAATTTTTATCGAGTTTCCGGACCAAAAGAAAAATGAATAAAAGAACAAAAGAGAGAATAGAGAGTAACAGCTGTATTAATAGTTAGACCAATTCTTCGTTTAATATAATTTTGCTTCTTTTTTTTTATTTTTTATACAAACATTATTGTCAATTATAGATCTTGTGTCATCAATATTGATTTATTATTCTTCGGGATTTTTTTTTTTCTTTTTCGTTTCAGTATGGCTTATAGCTGCTATGAACGCAGATAAATTTCTTGCTGTTTGTTTACCATTACGTGTATCAGATCTTTTATCAAGAAAAAAAGCTTATTTAGTTGTTATAGCTGTAATAACTTGTTCAATGCTTGTTGCATCTGTACATGCTAGTCGAACTGTATTAACAAATAATGCATATTGTTGGCTTGAAACATCACAAGATGAAAAACTTGTTTTTATACTTGATGCATTTTTTTGCTGCTTTATTCCATTTTGTGTTATATCTATATTGAATGCTGCCATATTTGTTGCCTTATTTCGTGCACGACGTGAAGCATCCTATTTACATGAAGCAACTAATTCTTGTAATACAACATCTTTAATTCGACCATCAGTTAATGGTCGTAATTCAACAAGTAATTATCTTAAAACATCATCAAATAAAAGTCAATTTCGTTCATCAAATGTAAATTCATCAGCAACAAGTCGTGCTCGTATGCAATCACAAAATCTTCAAATAACAATTATGCTTATAACAATTTCAATATCATTTTTTGTTTTAACATTACCAAATGCTATTTATTATTTGCTCATATTTTTACGTGTTCTAATTGAAAGTTGGAAAGCTGTAAATTGTGATGATAATGTATATCGAAATCTTGATAAATATGTACGAACATCAGCTGTTGTCTATCTTATATCAAATATAACATCGGATTTAATGCATGTGGTTAATTTTTTTTTATATTTTATTAGTGGAGCAAGATTTCGTACAGAATTTCGTCGTTTAATATTTCATCAATTATGTCGATGGTGTTATAAAGGACAACATGGTATTGGTGGAAAAGAATTAATGACAAATGAGCGTTCATTTTTACGAACGAGTGGCGTAGCGACGACTGTGCGCACATTGGCATCATTGCCAGGAGCTGCAAGTAAACAGCAACGTACGTCGACGAATATCAATTATACAACGACAATAAGAGATAAACAGATACCAAAACAGGCAATAGCACGTCTATCTTCAACTTCGACTGTTGCGCTTGATGGTAATGTATCGACGTCGCTTGAAGGCAATACTAGGCGAAGTCAGTGTCCTTCTACAACGTTAATTCATACCGAAAAAGATGACAGAAAAGAAAGCAATAGTTCTTTTTTACAAGAATGAAAGTTTATTATTTCAGCTTTTTCTTTTTTCTTTTTTCTTTTTTTTTCTTATTATAGTTTATTTTTGTGCTTTTCCTTCATTAATGTATACATTGTTTCATATATCATTGAACAAAAGAATTTCAATCAAGACTGTTATTATTATATAGTCTTGAATTTGATCAATTTAAAATGAATCTTAATGTATTAATAGATAAGAAATGATAATAAAAACATAATTATTATATAGTAATATCATTGTTATCTGATCAAAATTACTTATGTAATGGGAATATGTTTTAACTTGTAGAAAAGATTTTTATCGAGTAATATTAAAGATTAATTGATGTATTTGTTAGTATATAATAAAGATAATTTAGATTTGTCATGTATTATTAGCTGTCAATAAAGAATGTGTTATTATTTTGACTCATTTATGATTGCGGCTACGTTTTTGCTAATTACAAAAAGATAATGTTCTTAAAATAGCGTCAAGGGAAAACAAACAGAGATAACAATGATCGTATTGTAAATCCAGATGAGTCATATATTTTGATGTATGAATAACAAAGACAAATGTAATTGATTGAATTAAAATATTTCCCTATGACTATTGATATAATGTATCGGCTATAATAAAAAAAATATCTGTATTTGCTTTTCTTTTCTTTTCTCTATTATGCAGACATCTTGACTCGATGATTTTGCACTTTGCGTATATTTTTATTTCTATCAATAACAGGAAAATATTCTCAATGAAGAAGATATGATTATCTTTCCTATCAGCTGCATCATCATATGAATTTTTCTTACTGATAAATATTGTTTATTTACGTTAAACTCTATCAATATCTAATAGAGATATTCTATGTACAAATCATTCAGATAATTATATGGAAAAGAAATGTCATTTGTTCAAAATAGGACATAGATAAAATTAGAATTCATTTGAGGCATCGAAGATAGATCATCTTTCATTGAAATCAATATATATATATTTGAACTATTTCTATACAGAAAATATTGAATTCTGTTTTTGATGATATTTTTTTTAATTATGTTTGACATAGTTCTTTTACATCTATTTTTTTTTTCTAAGTAACCAAATATTATTTTGACCTTGCAAGGATAACGATTCATAACGTGTCCATGTGAGAATAGTCTTATAACAACAATTTTATGACAGGTTGTCATAAAATTCATTTATTTATTGATTGAAAAAAGAAAATGTCTTCAATAGAACTACTGCTCTTATCATAAAGTGGGTGTCTATGCTTAAAATTACACCATAGTTTTTTTTTCTATCCTGAATTTTAACGACATATTATTGATGATTGTTGGGTAAATCAATGCATACGTCTCTGTGTACCTATTGCCGTCATCACGCATTTGTAAAGCAAATATTTCTGTCGTATTCTTTAACATACGCACATTACTCACGACAATATGCCACGAAAGGTTGGAAATATTCTTCTTAATGTCGATGGTTATTATTTTCAAGTTGATCGATATTTACTTGCATCTCAAAGTATTTATTTTCGAATTCTTTTTCGAGGTATAACAAAACGAGATAAATATGGTGCAATAATTTTATCTGGAAATGCTGAACGATTTAGTTTAATAATTGATTATTTAACTGGTGAACGTCAATTATCAATGGATGAAATTGAATCAATTATAAATGATGGTGCATCAATTTATCTTATACCATCATTAATTTATTTATCTCAATTAAAAACTGAATATGAAGCAAAAGATAAACGAAGAATTGAAGAAGTTAAACGATCACTTATGAAAATGGCTAAATTAAAAAAAGAACTGAATAATTTAGAAGTCTATATTGAGAATCTACGAAAGAAAACTAATCCTAATTGACATGTTATATAAACTTTACTATAAAATAAAAAAAATGCAATTATTTTTTTTTCTTCAGAATAAAACTTATTGTAAAATAAAATATTTTTATTACTGAGAGAACGAAAGATCGAATAAGATTTATTTTATATTGAAAGACGACATCTATTAAAATAAAATTTTAGTTTTATTTTATTAGAATTCGAATAAATCTAGAAAATATTTTAATAATATAATAAAGAAATATTTCATTTTGATTTAATTTTGTCTGTTGATAAGCAATCAAAAATATATAACATTGAAAATGGTTGTTAAGCGGTTGCCGTAGTTCTACTACATGTCTCACCTACAAACAATCAGTCGTTGATTTGATTGAAAAAATTGCAATGTTTTTTTTTGTTCATTCTTATATGTATATATTTATCTATTTTAGAAAATAAATCTAATGGTGAAGGATAGTAAAACTCCAGCAGCAGCTGCTGGTGGAAAAGCATCAGTTGCTGGGGCAAAAGGAGCTAAAGGAGCTAAAGGAGGCAAAGGTAAACAACCAGAAGAAAAGGCAATTGATGAAACTGTAAGTTATATTATATTTATCATTATTATCATGCTTTATATATGTATTTTTTAATAGTTCGAGCCGATAAAACTTGATGTAAAAGGAGCTCAGACAGCTGTTGTATGTTTAAAAAGTACTGAAGATACTGTTTTGATTCGAGCATGTGATTCATTATTTAAATTTGCTGATAAAAGTGATGGTAATAAATTATTATTACATGAAATGGGTGCAACTGATACTTTATTTGCATTAACACATCATGAAAATCCAGTTGTACAACGAAATGCAACAATGGTCTTTGGATTAATGGCTTCTCATCGTAAATTATTATTATCCGTTTTACTTAATACAAATTTTTTATTTTTTCAGCGGATGTTCGACAATATCTTCGTAAAATTGATTGTATTCCACATATGATATCACTTTTATCATCTGAACGTATGTTTTTCGTGTTTTTTCATTTAATCAATTTTAATAATTTAAAATAGGTGAACCATTAACAAGTGAATTCGCTGTTTTATGGCTTCGTCATATGTGTAGTCATTTTTCTACTAAATCCCAAATAGCTTCATTAAATGTTTTACAACCATTAATACGACTGATAAATGAAAATGATCCTGATCTTAAATTTAATGCATTATCAACTATTGATCGTATACTTGATGATTTTAATTCACGAAGTATTGTTCGAGAATTAAATGGAATTGAACCAATATTAAATAATCTTAAATCTGATTATCCACAAATCACTGAAACTGTTTGTAATTGTTTACAAAAATTAGCTACAGATCCAAATAATCGTGTTGTTATAAGAGATATTGGTGGACTTGATCGAATGATTGATTTTATTGGAGCAGATGATACGAAAGATGTTCATGTTCATTGTTTAAATGCATTAGCAAATCTTTTAGAAGATACCGAATGTCTTGATGTTTGTTAAAAGAAAATTTTCATTATTTTTTTTTAAGAAAAATTTTCTTTTTAAATATTTTTAGCTTATACAAGCAAATGGTGGTCTTAAACGATTAATGCAATTTGTACAAGATAGTGCTTTACCAGTTGTACAAGCAGCAGCAGCAAAAGCGATTGGACGTGCAGCAAGAAAACGTACGAATAAAAATAAATTCATATTTTTGAAATAACTTTAATTTAAAATTTTAGCACAGAATCGAAAAATCTTCTCTGAACAAGATGCTGAACGTGCTATGGTTTGTCTTTTACTTAGTGAAAGTGATGACGTACGTATAGCTGCTTGTCAAGCTTTAGCAGTTATGGCTGAAAGTATAACAAGTCGAGAAACAATTCGAAATCATGGTTCGATTTTCTTTCCTTTCATTTCATTATTTATATCATATATATTTATGTAGATGGTATTCTAACACTTGTACAAATGATGCAAAAAGATAATCCACGTTTACGTGAATTTTCGACATTAGCTATGTCGAATTTAACTCAAAGTAATCCAAATAATGTTAGGTAAATTATTTAAACAAAAAAAAAAGCAAAAAATATTTATAATTATTTTGTTGTATAGAGAATTACAAGAACAAGGAGGTCTTGAAGTTTTAATTCATTTATTAAATGATGAAAAAGATTCAACTAAAGCTTATGCATGTGCAACATTGGCTAATTGTTCAACTGATCAAGTTGTACGTACAAATGCTTTGGATAAAGGTCTAATAACTAATCTACTTGCACCATTACATGCCAAGTATTCAATAGAATTTCAAATTTTATTTTCATTATAAAATATTTATTTTAGTAATGAAACAACACAAGCAAAAGCAGCTATGCTTTTATCAGCATTTGGTATTGATCAAAAAGCTCGACCAGAAGTATTAAGTAATGCAGCGATTATTCCACGACTTGTTAGTTTATCGAAATCAAATAATGATGAAGTTCGTCGTAATGCTTGTTTTGCTATCAGTGTTCTATGTGCAGATCAAACTATTGCAATGGAAATTCTTCGAAATGGGTATTAAAAATAAAATAAAAAATTTCTCTTTTTTTTATTTAATATTGATATAGAGCACTTGAAATTCTACGTGATATAAATGCATCGGAATCTCGTAAGAGTAAATTTACTGAAATGGCTTTACAAAGAATACTTGATAGTCAATTATCAGCAAAATATTCTTATCTTGGACGATTAGGTTAGAAATATTGTATGATTTTTATAATAAAATATTTTGTTTTTTTAAGAAAGTAATAATATAACAACAGATGGATTTTATGATATGGGACCTGTTCCAGAAGGTGGAAAATTTTTAACAATTGAAGAACTTGCTGCACAAGAAGTGAATGATCGTCGACCAATATTAATTGTTTATGCACCAGAAAAAAAGTAAGAGAAAATAAATGGTTATATTTATTTGCTCAATATTACACGCACACCTCCACATTCTATCTTCCCACATTTTTGCTTTGCATATGATCAATGTTGTATCACTTGCAGATACTTAAGACAATATTCGAAAATTTATCCTTCTCTTTTTTATTTCCATAGCACACATATTGTTTAACAATATGTGTGAGTTTTGGTATTTCTTAATTTTTTATTTAGTACTACAAAGTTAAATACTACTACCACAGAAGTCGCTCAAGAAGATGATCGACCTCGAGGACGATCATCTTCGAATTCAAATCTTGCAAGAGCAACAACACCATCGTAAGTATTGATTTATTATCGATTAAATAAAGTTTTGATGATAAGATTCTTTATTGTATTTAAAGGAAAAGTTCAGAAGGCAAAGAAAAAGCAGGTAGTACTGCTGCTGCTAGCCGTACTTCAAAAACAGTTAAAGGATCAACCAAAGAAAAAGAAAGCAAAGCGTAAGCTTTTTTCATCTTTATTTTTTTCTATTTAATATTGTATATTTAATCTATAGTACAGTAAATCAAACGAGGTATGATAATAATATTAAAATCGAAAGTATATTTGCTTTAATTAACTGTAATATAAATATCTTTCCTCACACTTTCACTAACATATTTTTGTGTTATGTATCATATATTCATTTATATAGATATGTATTTTATTTTTAGTAAAACAAAAAAAGAAAAACCAACTGATAAAAAAGCTGCGGCTGAAGATAAAAAGAATGCTGAAGTTGATTCATCCGTAACAAGTGGTACTGATTCGGTAGGAAAATCATTTCTTTGAAATTCTATATAGACTTTTTAATCTATTTATTTTTTATAATGCAGAAAGTAGGTTATCAACCAACATCTGATCAAGATTTTCTAATATATCTCGATGAAATTCGTCCACAAATAACAAAAAAACCACTAGCAGAACAAATACCTATATTAGCAAAGTAAATATAAAATTATTTTTCTTATATTTATAACTTAAATTGTTTATAATAAAGATTTGTAAGTGACAAAATGGGTGGTACAATTGCACCTGATGATGTAACTACATTTGGATATGAAGTCGCAATGATTCAATTAAAAGCTGAGATTCATTCAAATATTGTACCTATTGGTCGAATACGAAAAGGTATTTATGCACAACGAGCATTTTTATTCAAGGTAAATAAACGCAAAAGAAAAAATGAAAATAATTGAAAAACAAAAATTTTATATTATAGACATTAGCTGATCGACTTGGAATATCATGTACATTAGCACGAGGAAATTATAATCGTGCTTGGAATGAAGTTCTTCTTGGAGAATCATCTGCAGTATGTTACTAAACTATTTATTTTATATCTATTAAAATCATAGGATAAAAATTCTAATAAATCAATTGAAGAAATACATGAATCATTAAGAAAACTAGAAAATATATATTTAAAATCTGATCATCTAGTTGTAATAAATAATAGAGTAATTATTCTTGTAATCATCGTTTATTTATTTTTATAGATAGAGAAGCCTATTGAATTTGTATGTTTATTCGAATTTTGCTAATTATTTTTCTTTTATTATTAAATATATATTTATAATTATTTGAATATTGTTTTTAGGGTGTTCGATATCCAGCTAAAACATGGATTGTTGATTTACTTCATGAACCTGGTCGATTAATTCATGCAAATTCTTCTGATGCTCGTACTTATACCACACTCTCTTGAAAATGACTGAAAAAAATATTGTAATATTTCCGGTGGATATCATACTTTGAATCTACCAAAATTTTTCTTTTTTTTTTCTTTTTACTTGCTCATAAATATCTTATCGATTTCGAATTAATACGACTATCGAAAAAATACAGTGATTTAAATGAGCATAATAGGTCGTATTATATTATATGGAAACTAAATAAACAATTTTTATTTTAAACTATCATATATATTGCTATTTATAGTGTTAACGATGTTTTTTCTTTATTACATCGAACTTACTAGAACAAATTAAATGACAGACGGACATAATTGTAGTGGTGAATATTCTTTTACATTGTAATCGATAGTGATATTTCTCATGGGATCTTTCAATAATATTCGTTGTAGGATGAAGCAGCTTGTTGTTAGTATCAATTAAGTTTTTTTTTTCTTTTTTTTTGTGATCAGTTAAGAAATGCGGAATGATTTTATCATTTATTCTATTTATTTCTTTAAAAGACAAAGAGGCACCATGAAAATTGTACTTGTCCTTCTGATACTTTGTTTTTGCGTCAATTTAATAACAGCTTTTTCATGGTTCAATTTTGGATCGGACGATGAACCAAAACCAGTAACTAAATCAGTGAAGAATTATCATTCAAATGTTAACAGTGAAAAAATTAAATTTTATCAACAGAATCAATCAAGAAATAATGTTAGTTCGAAGAATAATACAAATCGTTCACCTTTACAACAAGCTCTAATGCAACGACAGTATCTTAATCGCAATATTACTAATAATACACAAACTGGTCAAATCATTTATCCATATGGTTCTAGAGGAAATATATATCAACAACAAAATCGATCTCTTAATAATTCTATGATGTTTCGGCAAGGTAATCGTATTATGAATAAGACAAATAATCGAATTATCAATCCAAAATTTCGTTCTTATATTCAAGGTGGTAAAAGTAATAATACCATTGCCAATAATGGTAGTCGCCGTATTCTTTTACAAGATTCATTAGTAAAATCTGTTACCAACAATTCATCAATACCTACAAATAAGACTCAAATATTTCGAGCTCGTTCAACAGGAATAGTTAGTAACCATACTAATCTAAGTCAACGACGTATTCCCGCTAGATTTAATCAACAACAACGATTGAAAAGCTTCAATAGTACAACATCTGTTCGTTCAAATGTGAAATCAGGTTTGAAACAACAAAATGAACAGAAGAATATTTCATCAAGAGTATTGAATTCAAATGCTTCCGTACGCAATTTACCATTAACAATGAAAAATACTACATCACATCACTGACAAAACTAGGAGTTTTTTTCAGTAAAGATCTTCAGTTCAATTCATAGACACTATCTAACCCTAACATAAGAATATTTCATTTTCTGTTGCATCTTTCATTCTTAATAAATAATTCTAGTAAAATAATTCACTCAATCATTTAAAAAATATGTGACATTTTACATCGACCTTGAAAATTCGTATAACAGTGATTCATATTTATGATTTCATTGGTGACAGTTGCTCTAAGATTTTTGGCTTGAGAATACTATATATAGATATACTTTTTTTTTATTAATGCGACGCGAAGAAAAGCAAACTGCAACTGATAATATGAGTAGTGGCACTAGGTATTCATATAAGCTAACTACCTTTATATCTTGAGGATGTGGCTGGATGTGAATAATTAGAATATAACTAAGTTATGATTTATTTTAATAATTGATCATCATATGTTCTCCGTTTGTAAATATCGCTAGCTTAAAGCTCAACATAAACATAATCTCACAATAAAATACAAATGTATTTCATACAACGCTTATATCAATAACTTGATAAAAAAATTAATTTGAATTCTACTGTCATATATAGTGAAGAGAATGGTTGTTCATAAATAAATTGCATTCTCTTTATTGCTTTCACCTAAGCAGAAAAGTTGGTCACAAATTATAAACAGTTAAGTTCTTTATGCAAGTGTTTCATAAGATAATATGTGATAGTTTTCAGAAATAAATTTTAGGCGAATATATGCTGCTTCTAAAAGATAACACAAACATATTGATTATTAAAAAAATGAACTTTGATTCAATATAAAATATCAAAATGTACACAATCAACTAGTTTTCTCTATTTTATTGATGTCTTCAAAATAGATAGATAGAAGTATTATAATTTCTTTTTATATTTTTTTTTGAAAGTAAATAAAACTGATGAGAAAGAAAATGTGTCTGTTGAAACTCTGTTCTCGTTAAGAACACAATATGAGCAGCAACACTCACCAGTAAGGTAAATAATACATATTGAAAAGATATGTATTATAGAAAAGACCTTCACGGTTACATTATTATGTCTGAACAAGTAAAGTTTCTTTGTGTTAGATAAAAAAGAAAGACACGCAACAGAGACATTCTTTTATAAATGTGCGCTGTCAGGTAATAATGTCATAGAATATTGTTCTCTGTTAGGGAAAGAGTCTCTTTTATCGTTCAAAACAAATGGGATGTGCGTGTAGTTGTCTTAAGAAGACTCTGTTAAGACTATTTTCTGTATCAACAATATATACAAACTGAAGTGTTTAATTGAATATATTTATTAGTGATAAATGACATACAGTGTAAGCAATTGTAAAATGTGATCAAAGTGGCAAACTAATCACTTGATGGTTAATAGTCAGCACTTCTCATAAGTGTCCACTATTACTGAATCTGAGGAAGATGGATGTAACTGTGACTGTAGGTGTAGATACTGATATGAGTCTTCATACTCACATCCCAATCACATCTTCATCTATGTACTCACTACTATTTTCGTCAAAAGATAGGATCAGTTTGCTTTCCATCGATTCAAGCAAAAAACCAATACAAGAAGCTGAAAGTATAAACATTAATGAGTTTAAGTGAAAGATTGATAATAGGAAAAGTTTTATAAAAAGTTTTGGTATCGAATGAACAGTGTTATTCGCTTCATATTGTCAAGTGGTTAATCATAGGATAATGCTATTAGTAGAGTAAGGAAATGTCAATAAGGATGTTGAGTATGATGAAGCAATAAATTCTAACACTGTTGCAGAATACTGACCGTATTGTCATTATAATTTGCAACGACAATGTCGGGTTTATTGTCACTGTTCACATCGGCTACTGCTACTGATCGTGGACCTGAGCCAACTGCGTAAGTAGTTCGAGGAGAAAAAGTGCCATTGCCTCTGCTGACAAGAATACTGGCGGATTTTGCATTCACATGTACAATGACAATATCGGATCTGCTGTCGTTGTTCACATCCCCTACTGCTACTGCATATGGATTTGCAGGAACTGCGTAAGTAATTTTAGGAGAAAAAGTACCGTTGCCTGCGTTGAGAAGAATACTGACGCTGCCTGGATTCCAATCTGCAGTGACAATATCGGATTTATTGTCGTTGTTCACATCGACTACAGCTACTGCCACTGGATCTGCACCGACTGAGTAAGTAACTTGACGAGAAAAAGTGCCATTGCCTGTATTGATAAGAACATTGATGGTCTTTGAACCACTATGTGCAGTAACAATATCCGATTGATTGTCACCGTTCATATCAGCTACTGCTACTGATCGTGGACCTGAGCCAACTGCGTAAGTAGTTCGAGGAGAAAAAGTACCGTTGCCTGTATTGAGAAGAACACTGCTGCTGTTTGAATCACTATTTGCAGTAACAATATCGGGTTTATTGTCGTTGTTCACATCGGCTACTGCTACTGACGCTGGCTGTACACCAACTGAGTAAGCAGTTTGAGGAGAAAAAGTGCCATTGCCTGTGTTGAGAAGAACACTGATGGTGTTTGAACCACTATTTGCAGTAACAATATCCAGTTGATTGTCGCTGTTTACATCGGCTACTGCTACCGCAAATGGCTGTAAACCAACTGCGTAAATAGTTCGATTAAAAAATGTACTATTACAAGCTGCTAAACAAGAAAACAAAAGATTTAGATTACAGTTTCTTTCATTAAAAAACATTATTTCATCGTCTTATTCTATTTAACCTATAACAGTTCATCTCAAAACAAAGTAAATCCATCAACCAATAAAACCATTCCACTATGTTTATGTTTATGAATAATTGTGATATTCTACAATCCCACTACTTACATCGTTTTTCCAATTCTATTTATCGTCATCCACGACGTTTTAACCCTCGAGCGCTGTTCTCATTTTTGTGCACGAACGACGTCATGTGGGTCCAACAGGACCTACATTCAATTGCGCTAGAGTAGTCTTGAGGGTGCGTGTGGGTATGGGTGTGAAATACAGAAAAGTCACTCACACCTACATCCCACATCTACACCCACTCTCTTCTTTTTATAGTTGAATTATTAGTCATTCTTTTTATCTGAAAGAAAACTAAAACTACTGAACTTTCTATACTCAAAGAGTGTTAAAAGTTTCAGGTATAGTTTATTTCCACGAAAACAAATTGAAGATAATTATCGGGATACAAAACAATTATAAAATAAATTCTATGTAAGGATATAAACCTTCGAGGTAGCAGAGGGCAGATTGAACAAGAAACAAAATCACATATATAACACCAAAGATGTCACGGGGTCCGTGTGGACCCACTTCTTAATTTTCCCCTGTATAGGGCATCGGAGAAATTTCATATGGCCTTCGTGTATTGTTAGAAGAATAACGATTAGAGAAGAGATCGATCAGAAAACAATATGTATTAACGTAGCTAAAAACAAAAAACAGCGTTGTGGGTCCGATTGGACCCCAAACAGCGCTCAAGGGTTAATCTATTTCAGCATTAGCACAGTTATTAATCTCGAATTCAGTTAATATATTTGTCTCTACTTCATTCGTTTTTTCATATAATATCATTCTTTACAATGTCTTTTTCAATACAAAATTAATTTTGTGACATATTAAACAAATTCTGACGGATACATATTCAGATGAACTAACACTTTGCAACAGTCACCAAATTATGTCTTCACTAAACATAACTAATAAACTGAATAAATTTAATATTTCGTGGACCTATCACTAGTTACTTTCGCTTCGGGCTGAGTTTTCCCTCAAAAAATTTTATATTTCATTCTACACAAAACTCTACACGAATCTATTTCATAAAGGTAAAAGTAAATAATATTGTTTCAGCAATACTACAAATATGATACGAGTAACTTTCAAAATAATATCCAAAACGAAATGTTGTCTGAAAGTAACTTATCATCCATCTAAGATATTCAGCAAATAAAAAACAAGAACTTCGAAGAGCATAGTTTCTTAAACTGAACAAGAAGTGATCGATTAGCAACTAACAAAAGGTACTATGATTCGTGTGGAATATTACTGACCGAATGATGTTGTTGATGAGGATGTGGTTGTTGATGTTGTCGATGATGTTGAAGTTGTTGAAGTTGTTGTGGATAATATAGTGGATGTTGTTGGTGTTGATGATGTTGAAGTTGTTGTTGTTGATGTTGTCGAAGCTGTTGAAGTTGCTGTGGATAATGTAGTGGATGTTCTTGATGTTGATGATGATGATGATGATGATGGTGTTGATGTCGCTATTGTTGTTGTTATTGTTATTGTTGATGGCGTTGTTGTCGGTAATGTAGTTGATGATGACGATGATTTTGTTGTTGTTGACATTTCTGTTTCTATTATTGTTGCTGTTTGTGTTATAGATTTTTTTGTTGTCGTTGAGGATGTATCTCCATTCTTCTCTCTGTTTGGCATAATTACATTTAGAGGTGTAAGCCGTGCGGCTTAGCCGCCGTCGCCGCCGATGAACTACAAAAATTTAAAGCCGCCGCCAGCCGTGCCTGCATATGTTTTTAAAAATTAAGCCGCCGCGCCGCTGAGGCACTTCAGTTATAGCCGCCGCGCCGCCGATGGCATTCAAAATTTTAAAATTTTCGAGCCGCCGCCAGCCGACGCTTAAGATTTTATTTATTTTTTGCACATTTTTGATGAACTTTTATATTTTTATTTATTGTTCAGCTTTATATTAGCTATGTACTTCATTATATTGAGATGTAAAATGAAGATTCTACAAATGTTTATTTTAAAATATAAAGGATTGGATAATGACATGGACAAGTTTTATTTTCTCGTAATAATATAACAGTTTTTTAAACTTCAAGCCGCCGCGCCGCCGAAGCACTTTCGTTACAGCCGCTGCGCCGCCGATGGCATTCGAAATTTTAAAATTTTCGAGCCGCCGCCAGTTGGCAACCTTAGAATTTCACAGCCGCGCCGCCGAACATTTTAAAAAAAATTTTAAAACTTGGCGCCGCCGCCGATGACCCTACCGGCTTACACCTCTAATTACATTATCAAAAGATGCCTGATTTATTTGATCTTCTGTTATTTTAGCTCCTGATAAATCACTGTTTGAAAAGTGTGCACCTGTCAGATTCGAGTTTCCAAAATCTGCTCCCGACAGATTTACACCATTAAAACTAGCACAGAGTAAAGATGAACCGTCAAACTTTACATTATCTAATCTGCCTCCATCAAATGATACTCCATTTAAACTAGCGAATGAAAATACTGCATCTGACATCGATACTTGATCAAAAGAAACACATTCTAAATCCAATTGGTTTAATACACCTGTTTGACTTGCTAGATGTACATTATCAAAACTTAATTCATTCAAACGGATTATATCATCTAAATTTGTTGTTCGACATCCATTTGTACAATTATTTCTACCAATTAGTTGTTTTTCTTTCAGAAATTGTAAAACATATGCTTTATGTATAGTATCCCATTCGAGATGAGCAGCACGATAATATGCATTTGCAAATGCCCATGGATTTTTTTTCTCTTTCAGATAACCATAATTATCCAATTTAAAAATATTATTTATAAATTCATCATAAAGTGTTTGTTGTCTTAATTTTTCAGCTTGTTCCAAATCAAACTGTCGTGTTTTTTCCGCTTCTCGTTTTTGCTGTTGAGATCCAATTGCAGTATAAATAGCAAGAGCTATGGGTATAGCAGCTGAACATAGAATAGTTAATATGTCTTTAAATGTAAAATGCCAAAACACTCGTTTGTTAGTATCTACCATTGTCTCAATGTGATTGCAGAATGAATACAGTAAAATATTGTAGTGTGCTCGAATATAAAGAAAACACAAATACTGCTAATAACTAATATTTCTCTCTTTTTCCATTTCTCTTTTATTTAACAACATATTAAATAACAGTTTTAATTATATTTTCTAAATCAAATGTTACCACGAAAAAAAAAGAAATAAATAGGTAAATATTCATTACGAAGACAACGATAATTAGAAAAATAGTTTCTTGTTACTTTCAGTTTACTGAACATTAAATTTAATCTTGCATAACAAAAATATATAAATACCAGTAAATGAAGAAAACGTATACTATTGATTTAAACATCTGAAACTTCTTTGTACGTCTACATACGATACAAAATCGTAGAACTTAATTAATTCTCCGGAACGACGAAGAATATATTTTGATAATAACTAGAAAGTATTCTCATCATATCCATTACAAAGTTCTAGAAAAAAAAAAGAAAAGGGATATTCTAGGCTTGATGAACCGTTGTTTTAGTCAGATGATATCTTCGATATAAACAGTTCTGAATAATTTTTTTTCTTCCCGACTTTTTTTAATGAAACGGATAAAATAGATATTTGAGATACACATATGTGACTATTCGACAAGTTTGATGTATATCTCTAAGAAAGAGCCTCAGTTAGAGACGACGGTTCGTTTTTCTAAATTATCGAAAGTTGAAGCTTTGCATCACATTCCGCAATTGACTGAAAGTCACATGCTATCTAGTTGCTATTGATTTAACTAAAAGTCGTCATTGTCGTTCATTATTCGAAAGATAATCAATATATGTTTGTAGTTGATTGGGCTAAATAAATGCACAAAAGAATTTATGTTGTTTCTTTAAAAATATTTACTCGAATGATGATGCAATCCATAAGAATCAAGCGTTCTATTATAAACTTTTAAATAATTTTTATTTTGATTCTATTAAATTTTCGTCTCTTTACTAATAAACTATAGTACACATAGAAAACTTTTATTAAAATCAAATCGAAGTTTTTACTTTGTAATAAATAGAATTAGCTTTACAGTTTTTTTAATTATTATCTGTCATTGAAAGTATGGTTTCATTTGTATATGTAGATCATCATGATTGTATACGAAAATGACTATTTTTTAATTTTGAAAATGTTTTAATAAATAAATTAGCTTTTAATATTAAAACTTGAACATTATGCTAAACAATTCTAATTGCTACTCATTCGAAGAGTTTTCAATCAAAACTCATATTTTTTTATTCAACAGTGGTATGTCAATAGATGTCTCTAATTATTTGAAAGAATTAATATATTTCACTGGTGGTTGCTAAGAAAACGAGATCGAATAACAAGCAAAGAAAAATGGTATCGAACTGTTTTTGATTTATATTACCCTGACTTTCCTTTTTCTAGAATGTACGTATATATTATTGCTTAAGAGGTTTTTCTTATTAACCTTTCTTTTCTAGAAATTTTATTTACAAAAAACAAAACTCTTTTGCGCAGAAGTATGAGACGTAAAATTATTTATGACGAAAAACATATGCGAGACAGTTTAGAAAAAAAAGGATATTTTTTCATCTATTTAATTATCAAATAATTTAGAATAAAACAAATAATATGAATTGTATTAGTGAACTTTCAATCTTTGTTTTTATCTTAAAATGTTAAGTAAAGAAAAAACAAAGACAC
>CAJNOI010000494.1:0-45210 GCA_905250115.1 Adineta steineri
CGTTCACTTGTTAATAGTCCAAATATAAGAAATTATCGATGTTTATTAAATGAAAATCCATCAAGTTCATTTTGTCTCAATGATCAAATTGTTAATTTAACCAGTCTATTAAATGAATTCGATCAAGATTTTAAACAAACACAAATTGAAATCAATCATGAACAAGATGAAATTAAGAATTTATCAAGACGTGCACAAAAAGAATATGAACGTGTACGTGAACAAGTTAAATTAATGCAAGATTTTGCTGATGATATTGATGCATTCTCAGCTAATTTAACACAACAAAGAAATGATGATCCAACTTATATAGTTAATCTTATTGAGAGGTAAATTTTAATAGAAAAATCATAATTATCACTCTCCCTCCAGGGATTGTTTTTGATCCGTTGCAGATAAAACTCTGATAACTTTACTAGGATATGTATCTCTTATATTGTCTTGTTTTTTTGTTAATAGAGTTTACGCAACTATTGATCGATTTGAACTTGAACCTGAACAAAGTGTAATAAAAAATTCCAGTCAATTATCTTCTCAATTACATACTTATCTTCAATCATTAAATAATGACCTTAGTAATCATTTAAATGAAATTGATAAACTTAATAATCAAACATTTCATTTTGAACAACGTACAATACAAATGGAAAAACATATTCAACAAGCTTATGAAAAACTTCAACGTGTATCACAACAAATTACAACACTCGATAATACAATAAAATCAATACGTACAATATTAAAACAAAGTTCAGGATTAAACGAAGCAACAAATATAAAATTATCGAATACAACACAATTATTACAAAATGACTTAATGATAAATTTTAATCAATTAAAAATGATCTATCGTCAAACATTAACAAATGCAGATAATTTAAATGGTTCCATACAAATTTTACTTTCAGTCGTTAATGAAACAATTGAACAAAATCGTCTTGTTCATATAAGTGTTCGACAAGTATTTAATTATGTACAAAATTTAACAGAAACATCCGAACGTTTAGATATGTTATATGAAAATATGAAACAACAAAATAATGTTACATTATTAACTGTATTTGTTTATAAAAATATAATTGATACAGTTAATTTAGTCGATACAACTTCAACTGAATTAGCTAAAAATCTTTCAAAATCACAAGAACATATTGCTCAACAACGACAACGTATTGAGAAATTAGGAAAAGAACGATTAGATCAACCATTATTATTATCATTTGAAACAGAAATTAAATTAAATCTAAATGATGAACAACGTTTAGAACGTTTAGAACGTTCAGCTGAAAGTTATCGTCAATCATTAAGTACAAGTGAAAAATTATTACCAGCATATAATTTACGTATTGGTGAATTAAAATCAACAGCTGATAATGTTGAACCACATTCAACACGTATGTATGATGATAGTCAAGCAAAAACAAATGAATTTGCACGTTTACGTGAAAAAATTCTTGCGGAAAAACCTATGAATGCATCAACATTAAGTGATCGTCCATTACAAATGGAATTTAATGATATTAAACAATCGATTCAACGTATGAAAACTTGGGAATCAGATACAGATCAACAATTAAGTAAAGCAAAATATCGCTATGATGAAACAATAAATACTCAAGATAATATAGCTGATATTATAGCTGATATTCGTCGTCTTGTTGATGAATCACGTTCAATTGTTAGTTCTGTTCGTGTTGGAGCACAATTTAATCGTACAAGTGGTGTTAATTTACATAAACCATATAGTAAATCTTATGTTAATTTAAATAAACAACATTCAAAATTAGCACTTTCATTTCGTACAACTGAATCTGATGGATTATTAGCGTATGCTGGTAATGAAAATGATGATAGATATATGTCATTAAGACTTAATCAAGATGGACAAATTGAATTTACTTATGATGTTGGACAACAACGACCAACATCAATCATAACACCAAGATCATTTATTGATAATCAATGGTATGATGTTACAGGTGAAAGAATTGGTTCACATGGTCAACTTACTGTTGTTGATATTAATGGTACAGATGTATTTGTTGGTACAAGTGATGCTGAAAGTGGTGGACAATCTATACTTGATTTACATGATGAACGATCTGTATTTTTAATTGGTGGTGTACCATCACAAATATCTTTGAAACAAACTTATCCAGCATTTTCTGGTTCAATATCAAATGTACGTCTTGATGATCAAAGTGTTAGTTTATGGAATTTTCAATCGGCTATGAATTATAATCAAGGTTCAATACCATCAATAATTCATCGTGAATCTGTACCTGGTTTTAGTCTTAAAGGTGATGGTTATGCAATATTTTCTAAACGACGTTTACGTCGTCTTGAACATTCATTTGTCTTAACAATTATATTTAAAACAAATGCACCCAATGGTCTTCTATTTACATATGGTGGTGGTGATTTTGAAAAACGTTTTTTTGCTGTACAAATTATTGATTCACATCCAGAAATTCTTATTAATACAGGTAGTGGTCTTGTTAGTTTACGTCTTGAAGATAATGTTCATGATAATCAATTACATCGTTTACAAATAAAAAAACAAAATACAGAAATCATTGTACAACTTGATAATCAATTATCGGAATCAATAACTGATCGTGATGAAGAATCACGTATTGAAGGTGGTAATGATGATATTTATGTTGGTAAATATATTGGACTAGATTCATTACGTGATACAATAACAAGTCGAGGTTTTAGTGGTTGTATACAATCAATTCTTATTGATCGTATTGAATTAACATTTAAATCTGAACATTTTAAACGTAGTGAAAATATTCAAACAACATGTTCTATTGAACAAATTTTACGTACAGTACAATTTAATTATCATTATGATCAAGAAAGTTATGTTGAAATATCAGATAAAAATTTAACAATACCATGGGCTATAACAGCACGTTTTCAATCAAATCAACAAAATGGTACATTAGTATATATGAATAATGAAAATGACAATATCGATAAATTAATAATTTATTTTGAATTCAATCATCTTATGATTAAACATAAAGATTTACCAATAATACAATGTGAAAATAGTTTATCAACGAATTGGTGGAATTATATAAGTATTTATCGTGATACACAATCATATCGTTTATATTTAAATGATACAGAATGTGGTAAATTAGATATTGAAAGTGAATATAATGATTATCAATTATTTAAAACAGTATTTATCGGTGGTGTACCACAAAATGTATCAGAAGATACACAACGTTTCTTTGGATGTATTGGAGATGTTAATATAGATGGTTCATTAGTTAATTTTAATAATGTTGTTAAATTAAAAAATACGGAACAAAATTGCCCAACCAATGCATTTACTAGTAATAATAATAACAATAATAAATATAATAATAAAGGATCAGTAGTTTATCCACCATTTGAGTATAATGCTACGAAACCAACATCTTCTGATAGATTTCAATTAAAATTACTTCAATTTAATGATGATTTCAGTAATTATAGTATAAATAGTTCTATATTACCATCGATTGATTTACTTACGCCTTCAACTATTCAAATTAAAAATGAAACAAAAGTATCGAATGATGATGATGATGACGAAGAAGATGATTATTCATCTCGTCAACATCGTTCATGTAATTTACCTATGAAACCTTCGAATAATCGTGGTCAAGATATCGGCTATAGATTTGGTGATGATCATCGAGAAAGTCGTGGACAAATAACAATATCAGAACCATCAACTAGTCTATCAATGAATATTTCATTTAAATTTCGAACACGATTTACACATGGTTTATTATTCTATTCAGGCAGTAATGGTAAATATTTTATTTAAAAACTGAACTTTTTCTTTGATGATTTTATTTAGCTTTTGATTCTTCAATTTTAAATGAATTCATTGCTGTATGGTTATATAAAGGTCGATTAGTTTTTGCGTTTGATTGTGGATCAGGTAAAGGTGAAATTGAAAGTATCAATCGAATCAATGATGATCAATGGCATCGTGTTGATGTTATAAGACATGGAAATAATGCAACTTTATATATTGATTCACATTCCGAAGGTTTTATTATTCCACCAGGTTAATTATTATTTAACTTCTAATAGAAAAATTAATAAAATTATTTGAAAATTTTAGGTACAAAACTATCTTTAGATACAGATGGAATATATTATTTTGGTAATATACCATCGGATGAAACATTTCTTTTAAATCGTCGTCGTCAATTACATCATTTTAAAACTCGACATAATTATCTTCAATTTCAAGGTTGTTTAAGTACAATACAAATTAATAGTCAAGCAATAACATTTGATACAAACGTTAACAATGAGTATAATTATAATATAAAAACATGTTATGAATTTGAAGAATCAGGAGTTTTTATTAATGGAGAAAAAGAATTAATACTTGGTATGAAAAAAAAAGAATTATGATTTTCTTAATAAATAATTTTTTTGTTTCTATAGAAAATTCATTTCGTCTTGGTCAACGATTCAATATTTCATTTCATTTTAAATCTCGTGTTAAAAGTGGTCTTCTTTTGGCTGCAACAAATACTAATGAAGATAATTATTTATTTATTTATCTTGATAAAGGTAATATTGTTGTGACATTATTACAAAATAATATTGATGAAATTCATGTTGTTCATTGGCCAAATGATAATAATGATAATGAAATGTGTGATGGTCAATGGCATACAGTTGATATTCAAAAAGATCTAACATTTATTCGTTTACATGTTGATAAATATGATGCAGATGAAGAATTATTATTAAATGATTTTGATTTAAATACTAATGGACCATTATATATTGGTAAAATGAATAAATTACCACCTATTGTTGATGATATACCTGTATATATTGGTTGTATAACAAATATGAAAATAATTGCCATTGATAATGATAACGATGAACATAATTCAATTCGACATGCTAAAGCACTTCATTCAATTGATGGAATTGAATATTCATGTCCAATAAATTAAATTAAAACAAACTTTTTCCATTAGATAACGTGTCTCTTTTCTGTTCTTTTAAAAAACCCGAGGAAAATTGTAGATTAAGGATTGTATTTGTTCGATTAAAAAATAATAAATAATACTCAGGAATCATAATTATTTGTCGTATAGCAAATAGAGAATTTTACTGAACAGCTGTTAGCTATCTCATGCTCAAGATTATCAAAAAAAAAGTAAACAGTTTTGATACTTTGATTGTAAAATTATTATTCGCTGCACAGATTCCAAGTATAAAGTGTCAAAATGTTATAAAAGTCTGCTTCTTGTAATACTCTTGAATGTAGTTTCTAAAAGTTCGTCATGTTTAGGGTGCGGCGGTTCCATAAAAATGGAACCGAAAACCGAACCGGAACCGCGGTTCCGGTTTTTTTTAGGAATCGCCGTACTCTAGTCATGTTGCCACTAACTGAAACTAGTTCTAGAGTCTTGTGTAAAATCATTTTTACGCTTTCGTTTGAAATTAAGAACAGTTTATCTATCATAATATTTTATTTACTCCTTATTTTTTTAAATGAAGTAATATTTCGAGAAATTATTTTATTCAATTGTCATCGTTAGACTTAAATTATGTATTTAGAAGGAAAAAGAATTTTAATTTTCAATTTAATTAATGTTCATTTAAAATTTATTTTTTATTGTTAAACAAGTGACATGACCTGATGATGTTAAAAATACCATCAATTATGAAATAATTCTAAACTAATTCATTTTTTTGTATAAATAAATGAATAGACGTTAATAGTTCTGAAGAGTGTGGGTGTGGGTATTATATTCGTCTCGCACCTACATCCTATTATTGAAAACAATGTTAGTTATTTACCTCATGATAGTTATATACCCACATAATATTTATTAATAATACTTTATTTTGTGTATTAGAAAATATAGAAGTATTTGAATGAAACTGTCCTAAGACATGCATTAATAATTCTTCAATAGTCAACATCATATATATATTCAATCGAACATTTACCAAAAAAATGATTTTTTCATATCAACAGGCCATAAAAAGATAAGTATATAAACTTTTATCTTGCTTTACGTTAAAAAATACAACTTATATTTAATCGAGTACACTTGAATATAAAGATAACGTATTTTTGTTATCAGTTTTGTCATAAGACTCAAACGACTTTAGCGACATCATTTCTTATTTGCTCGCTAGTTTCTCTTTTTCGATACTATACTTAACGTACAAACATCGAAATCAAATAATGATTATTTTATTATAATAAGAATATTTTCGATTGAGGCTTACATTTTCTCGTAATAATCATATTTGTTTGGTTCGTAGAATGAAGAATTCAAGCCAATAAAATGATACTATAATGATCCATATTATATTATTCTATGGACGAAAAATACTACTAATAGTAACACCTGCGTATGTACGAAATAAGTAAAAATAGCTTTGTGTAATCGACTCACGTGCTTACATATCTCTCCTTGTTGTTTTATAATCATAGAAAAATACAAAGCATTTGTCAATTATATTTTTTTTAAGATCTAATAATCAATTAAATTTTTATATACTATCTTACTTTGTTCTGTAAAGAACACGAGGTATTATGCCAAACGAAACAGCCATATCGAATCCTACCAGCTGTCCAGCTTGGCAACAATCCTCAGCAACAACAAATTCAAATACTAATACAATTGATACACCACCTGATTCTGCTATTTTACCGGTAAGATATTAAAGTTATTAATTATTTTTCATATATTTTGAAAACCATTACAGCCAAAAGATTGGCCAAGTCTTGCTGAAGCAACTGATGAACAAGTAGTTTCATCACAACCAAATACACCTCGAACACGTAATAGAAAGGGTAAGAGAAATTAGAAAGAAAATCGATTCTATTCTAAAGCTTTTATCTTAGGTAAACAAAAATGGGTTCCATTACCATTCGATAATACTGAAGGTGATACAACAACAACAGTACCACCAACTACTCCTCAGGCTAACACAAAATCAGGTACATCAAAAGGAAATCGTACTGGTCGAAATGCTCGTAATGGACGTGGTGGTAATCGAAATCGTACACGTAGTCTTGATGGTGCTACACCTAAACGAAATCGAAAGAATCGACCAGCAGCGACTGCTTACAATAATGGGTATCAAGATTATTATGCTTACTATTGTATGTTATAATAATAGAGATTTCAGTCTGAAAATGGTTGTTTTTTTCTTTGTTTAGATTACGATCCAAATGGAAATGCAGTAAAATGGTATCCTGATAAACAGGGTAAACGAAAGAAGAAATCTGAAGGGTTAATTGGTACTGAATTAACTGAAGAAGGAACAGGTAAAATATCATTTTGACATCTGATAGATAAGTGGAAACATAAATCTAAAATATTAAATCTACTTAATGAATAAGTGATGAATGATGATATTATAGTTGTACTAGAAGGAACTGATTTGTTATGTTATCTATTAAATTCATCATTCAAATTTTGTACTAATCTAATAATACGCATTATCCATTTCTATTACATTATGTGCTGAAAAATTTAAAGTACGTAAAATATATGAAATGTTGAAGTTTATAAAACACGATTGATATGAAAAATATACTTACTATAAGCACATAAGAATTCATATATATATACATCTGTATACAGAAAAAATAATTGTCTTATTATATACTTACTAATGAAATTCGCTTTCGGCTTATTCCAGGTACTACTAATAATCAAATACGCGATGTTCATAAATTTATATTTGATGATGAAGCTGTTGTTGTTGATGATTGTTCTTTTGTATTACCCTATATCGAAAGTACTTATTATTATCAACCGACAACTCCATCGCCAACTTCAGACATGTCTTTAACTAATTCTAATGAATATGCAAATTCGCTTATACCTGCTTATACTGAACAACAATTAAAAGAGCTTCTACGACATCAAGTGTAATTATTTATTCAAAAAAGCAAAAATTTCATTTAGAAAAAATTATTTTTATTTTATTTTTAGTGAATATTATTTTAGTCCAGAAAATCTTGAAATTGATATATTTCTTCGACAACAAATGACTAAGGATGGTTATATACCACTTTCACTTATTGCAAATTTTAATCGTGTTCGATCCTTATGTGATAATGTTCATTCAATAGCTGATGTTAGTTTATAATAAATTATTATTTTCTTTTTTAAAAAATAAATTAATCTATTTTCAGGCAGTTCAAGATAGTCGTGTTGTTGAACTCAATGATCAATGTATGATACGCTGTCGAATTGAACCAACTCGATGGCCAATAATAGTTGATACAAATAATCATTTAATAGAATTGAATCCGGATGTTCCAGATTTTCAACCAGGGAAAATATGGAAAACAGAAAGTCAAAGTATGAAAGATGAATCAAATGTATTAGAGAAAGACGATAAAAGTGAACTTAATTGGAATCAAGTATCAGCGAAAAGAAAAAAACCAATAAAGAAAAAGGTTTTAAATTAATTTATAAATATTTAACTTTAATAGTTTATTATTATTTATTTATTTAGGAAAAAAAAGAACAACAAGCTCAAATTGTACCATCAGAAGACGTATTAAAACGAGATAGTCGTGAAGAATTAGATTTTCAATTTGATGAAGAATTACCAAATAAACAAGCAAATGTACTAACATTTGCTCCACAAAATCGACGTCGAACTACATCATTAACACTAGATTTACATGAAGCAAAGTAGGTCAATTTGTTTTTCTATGAGATTGTTTTTTTCTTACTATTTCTATACGTATTTTAGTCAAGATGAAGATTCAGATTTTGAATTAGATGATAATGATATTAGTAAACTTCTTATCATAACACCAACACCACCATCAAATCGTAAACATAATGCGAAAAATCAGGAACATACTGGTGAATTTACACCACGAGCACGAATGACAGCTGAAATAGCTAAAATTATTAATGATGGTTTGAGACGTTATGAAGAAGAATTATGGCATCATGATCGACCAAAATCAGGCGTAGAAAAAACAGTGACACTAATAAGTCAAGATGAAATGAATGCTATAAGAAACAAAGCACAGAAAAGTGCTGGAAAGAAAAAAAATACTAATACAGGTGAAATAACAAATCAAAATACTCAAGTACAAACTGAAAAAGGTAAATATCTAATAAGAAAGCTTTTAATAGTATTCAATTAATATACGTTTCTATCTTTTTAGCAAATACTACATCCACTGCAACTAATAAAAATCAACCTCGTAGTCCAGCTATTGCTATTGTTCGCTCAAATAATTGCCCACCACCACAACTTGAACCATTCTATCGTCCAAAACATTTACCTGGTGCGAACCAACAAAATGTATCACATCCATCAACAAACGATTGTGTATCACATTCATTACCAAATAATCTACGAAAACAAAGTGACAGTAGTCCGATTGTACCACTTCCGTCAATAACGGATATCAATGATAAAAATCAAGTATCTGACAATCATCCTGAAGAACCACGAACACCTCATTCACGTGCAAAAAATATTGCTCGATTCTATCCAGTTACCAAAGATTCATTGGTTGTTAAAGCAGATGTAAAGATTAAAAAATATTTTTTATTTTTTGATATATATTAAATTAAAATTTTTAGACACCTGGTTTAAAACGTAAAACACGTCATAGTGAACATCCACCGGTGGAAAGTTCAGTTGGTTGGGTATTTGATTCGCGTGATCATTTAACTACAAGACAACGAAGCAGTACAACAACTAATGCACCGTAAGGAATTTTTGTTTTTATCTCTCTACATATTCGTTTGATGTGAACTTAATTCTAGTAGTAGTCGACAACAAGATTTCTATGATCAATATCCATCATCATATAATGATTCACATTATTGGTATGGTAATAATCCAAATTCATATGATTTTTATGGTTCAACACCGGTAGAAATTCCTCAATTTCAACATCCATCTCATTCACTTTTGCAACAAAATGGTTTTACTCAACAAGTTTATAATAAATATAAACAACAATGTCTTGATGGTAAAAAATAATGAGTTATTCATAGAATAATATTTACAAAGATATTAATTTTTTAGAACGTACTAAAGTTGGTCTTGGTCAATCCATGGAAATGAATACACTCTATCGTTTTTGGTCATTTTTTCTACGTGAAAAATTTAATCGTCGTATGTACGATGAATTTAAGCAATATGCTGTTGATGATGCAAAAGTTGATCATCGGTATAGTTATATTTGTTTATTTCAAAATTCGATTTTATTTTTCTATAATATAGTTATGGTGTTGAATGTTTATTTCGGTTTTATACATATGGTCTCGAGAAACATTTTCGTCAAGAAGTTTTTGAAGATTTTCAACGTGAAACTCTTCGAGATTATGAAGCTGGTAATAAGAAAAATGAAAAATAGAAAAAAAAAGAATTCAAATCATCTTTCTATTTTAGGTCAATTATATGGTTTAGAAAAGTTTTGGGCTTTTCTAAAATATTCTCGACAAAAACCAAAAATTAATCCAAAACTTGAAGAAATTCTCAAGAACTTTAAACGTCTGGAAGATTTTCGTGTTGATGGTGCTTCATTTCCACAACAATTCTATCCAACTAAATCAGGAATTATAGTAAAAGAAAATTTTTTTTTATCTGATCTTAACTAATTGTTTCTTTTTCATCAGACTGTTCCACCACCGGAAGCAGTTGCTGCTGCAGCAGCAAAGAACAGTGATACAACAAATTCATTGAAAACAACTGGTGAACATTTTCCAACTCGTCATCGTGGTCAACCACGACAACCGAATCGTCGGACAATCTCCGAACGTTGTTAAAATTCATGGATTTCAATTGTCTCCTCAAAACGGTGCTCGTATTTGTTTTTTTTCTTTTTCTTCTACTTTGTTTTTGTTCAAGTGGGTTTCGGTTTGTTTAGAGTATGCATGTTCTTCTTTTTTTTTTCTTTCTTTCAAGTTTCTTGTTATTTAAAGCTTTTTTTTTATGTATATATATTGCATTGGTTTGTTCTTGTAGTGGATAGATAGATTAAATAGTGATGCATTTTCGTATCAATGAAGATATGAATTTTCATGCCTTCTCTTTTTGTTTTGAAGGTATTTGCTAATAAACAAAACGTATTGAAAGAAAAAATAAATTAGATAACCCACGGCTTTTTGTGTTGTCTTTTAGAAGAAATAGGAATATGGCTTCATCACGTTTATTTAATAATATTGGTAATAGATTACTGAGCGTTTAATTTTGATAGGTAATATTCGATGTTTAGGAAGAATTGGTATTGGAATAGCATTAGCTGGTGGAATTGTTAATTCTATGCTTTACAATGGTAAGGAAATTATTCCTCATGCTTTATATTTCATAGACGCGTACACAAGAAATCGACATAATTATATTTCTAGTTGATGGTGGTCATCGAGCTGTTATATTTGATCGTTTTCAAGGTGTTAAACCAATTGTAATTGGAGAAGGAACACATTTTATGATTCCATGGCTTCATAGACCGATTATATTTGATATCCGTACTCGACCACGATCTATTCCATCTATAACAGGAACAAAAGGTATAAGAATAGAGACATAATAAATTCTATTCCATCATCTCTATCATAGATTTACAAACAATTAATATTACTTTACGTATTCTTTATCGACCACAAGCTGAGGTTCTACCAAAAATATTCACAAACTTAGGTTTAGATTATGAAGAACGTGTTTTACCGTCAATTACTAATGAAGTTTTAAAATCTGTTGTCGTAAGTTAATGATTATTTATGTATTTTTGACTCTATCGAGTGAAATGATTAGGCTCAATTTGATGCTATTGAATTGATTACACAGCGTACACTTATATCACAACGTGTAAGTGAATTATTGACGGAACGTGCTGCACAATTTGGTTTATTACTTGATGATATTTCAATTGTAAGATATTAACAAATGAAAATGATTATATTTAATTATTCATTTATTTTAGACGCATTTAAGTTTTGGACCTGAATTTACAAGTGCTGTTGAATTAAAACAAGTTGCTCAGCAAGATGCTGAAAAACAAAGATTTCTAGTTGAAAAAGTAAATATATAAACTAAATTATATATTATACCATAATCTATTCTAATCAAAAAATAAACAGGCTGAACAAAGTCGTCAAGCAAATGTTATTGCAGCAGAAGGTGATGCTCGTGCTGCTGATTTGATTGGTAAAGCTTTAGGTGAAGCTGGTGATGGTAAATTTTTAAATATATAGATTTATTTTTTCATTGAGTTTCATATTTTTATTTAGGTTTGATTGAACTCCGACGAATAGAAGCAGCTGAAGATATTGCTGGTCAATTAGCTAGATCAAGAAATATCGTTTATCTACCACATGGACCTCAAATGTTACTTAATATTTCGGGTGCTGCTCAATAGAATTAAATAGTTTTTTGTATGCGTGTGTGTGTTTCTAAACTATTAGGAAAAAAAGTGAAATATTTTGTTGTTATTTTTTTCAAACAAAACCCTCAATCTACAATTCTTTAGATGTTATTAAAAGTTCGAGTACGATTGAAATAATGAATTTTGATACTCTCTTTCGGCGTTTTATATTGACGCAATCATTTGTTCGTGGTTGGGGAAATCCATCACATTTACAAGAAATTTTTAAATTTCGAAGAGAAAAAATTGGTGTAAGAAATGAATGTTTAAAACTTGTACCAGCTGAAAGTGTACAAGAAAATACTATTGAAATTATTAAACAAGAAACAAAAGGTGATCTACAATACTTAAATGGTCGATTTCGTTCACCACTTGCGGATTATTTACCAAATTTAGTATGATATGAATAGATTTTAATAATTTTATATAGATTATTTATCTTCGTAGGTTTCACCAGAAATAGCAACAGCTCATTTTCAACTTGTTTTACCACGTAATCATCGTATTGGTATTGATTCTATACCAATAGGTATTTGTTATGCTGGAACAGGTGATCAAGGTTATGGACGACGAAGATTACTCACTGCTGTACCATTAATTAATCAATATCGTATAGGTACAATTCTTCTAGAAAATCCATATTATGGTTTCAGAAAACCGACTCTTCAATCTCGTTCATCATTGTTCTATGTAACTGATTTATATATTATGGGTAAAGCACTTATTTTAGAAACAATTTTATTACTTCATTGGTGTCAAAAAATGAAATTATCACCGGCTATTTTACATGGTTATTCTCTTGGTGGACATATGGCTTCATTAGCATTCACAAAGTAAGAGAGCCAATCTTTATTGATACATAATTCTAAAATGTACTAGTGAGAAAGTGTTCTATCAAAAATAAAATGTAGTTCATTCATTTCACTAATAGGTTAATTTGAATTTTTTAGTTGGCCTGGTCCACTTTCTCTTCTATCTTGTGCATCATGGTCATCAAGTTCAACAGTATTTTGTGATGGTGTACTTTCACGAACTATTCCATGGGCACTTTTCAAAAAACAATTCTACGAAAATAAAGCATATCAAACATTTTATGATTATTTATGTTCACAAAAAAAATCGACAAATTCAGATACAATTATTAGCGATCCTATTAAACATATGATGCGTCTTCTTATGGATGAATTTACATCTTTACAAAACTATTCACGTCCAGTTGAATCCAATATAAATAATGCTCTATTTGTTGCTTGTGCTAATGATGGATATGTATTACGTGATGGTATTCCACATATGAATGATGTATGGCCTGGTTGTCATATTCGATATATTCCACGTGGACATATTAGTGGATTTCTATTCAATCAATCTGGTTTTCAACATGCTATTGCTGAAATGTTACAACGACAAGAACCAAATGTAAAACTAAAAAAGAATCCAATTGTATCACCAATCTCTGTTACAACATCTTCAAATTCATAAAGTATTTATTTATTTTGTTGTTTTTGTGTTTATAGATCAGTTAAACGAATGTAAGCTTTTGATAAAATATAAACTAGAAAATATAACAATATTTCTTTTCACTATGATTTGTAACTAACAAACAATATATTGATTTTTCGAATATTTATTTATTTTTATTTATGCAATAAAATTTTATTGAGGTTATAAGCGATAGAACTCGACTAAAATGTAAATATAATAATTAGCTGCGATCAATAGGTTGTCAATTATGATTTCAAATTCGATTGATATGTGTGAACAATGCATTCAGAGTAACCTTTGAGTTCGTTTTCCCAAAAGTATTCAATAAAAATAACTAAGTAAATTTAATTTAATAACATAATGACTAGTTAATAAAAGAATTTCATTTTCTTCTTGTGTACCTTTTATGAAATTCTATACTTTTTAATGGAAAATAATCTATTATAAATGTATGTAGTATACGACAATGATAGATACATTTGTAGAATATGATTAAATTGTTCATATAATATTAATAAGCGATTCAATTAATGATTCATCATCAAGATTTATTTAATGATATAATACAGAAAATAATGGGCAACAAATACAAATATCTTTTCTCGACTACATAAATCAAGAATAGTTGTATAAAAAGAAACAATTCAACGACATTGATCAATAGTTTTTATTTCTCCAATATTGTTTATAGCAAAATAAGGTGTTGTACCAAGCCGACTAATTATTGGATGTTCAAATAAACTTAATAAATATGTACTCATTGTTGACATACCAAAATATAGTAAAACTTCATTTGGCTAAATTAAAAAAAACAAAAGAAAAATCTAAAATATTTTATTTGAAAGAATTCATTTGAATGCATAAATAAATAATATTATTAAACAGAGCTTGTGAATCACATTGATTATCAATAGCTAAAAATGATATTTGCTTTATCATACTCTTCTTCATGAATTATCATTTTCAAATATATAAACACGAATAAATCTTTCAAAACAAAAATTTAATTAAATAGTTATCTAGAAGTAATGATATATAATTTTATAGTATTTATAAACAGATCGAGAAATTTGATATTGATAGCTTTTGCGTCTTTTTTTTCTTTTTATAAAATTATGAAACTTCTTTCTTTCTTCTATTTTGTTTGCATACGTGTAACCTAGAGAAAGAAATGTAAACATCAAGCCATGCTTAGTTGCTTTCATCATAGTAGCTCATAACGTTAGATCTCCTTCGAAAATGACGACATATGCGATTGAAACTGATAGAAAGAGACTATAAAAGAATGATGATGCAGTATATTGAGTGAAAGCAAAAAATGATTGTTTTTATTACTGTTTATTTAAAAAATGTGGTTGGAAGTTCTACTAACGCCAATGAAAAATATTAAAACCTCGAAATTTGTCTTGTGAAATAAAGAAAAGATTATGTTTCTAGTTGTACACTGTAGGATAAACTTTCAAAAAGAAATATTGACTTTTGATAATTATTGATAAAATAGTTTGAATAAGTCAATTTTATGAAAATTGTTTGCTCTTTTGATTAGAAACCTTAATATAAATTTGAATTAAGATTTTACTTCATGGTATCTCTTAGTTGTTTTGTAAAACCTTACACCCCAACATTTAGCAAAACTTATAATAAATTGAATATATGTTTTTGAGCTTAGACACACAATGACACCTTGCTCATGCTTTTTGTAAATATTTATTTTTGTTTTCAAGAAACAGAGAAGAGTATATTTTATGATTTTATTTTTATTCAAGCACAAAATTATAAAAAAAATACCAAAAATAAAAATCAAAAATACATAAGAGTAAATAAATAGAAAACAAAAAATAAAAGAAGTTAACAAAAAAAAGAAGCTAGCTAATTTATAATGTTTTTTTACATTGATGATGGTTGATGGCGATATTAGATTCTTTAGGTAGGTTCCTGGTTGTGCCATCATATGTCCAACAAAGCAAAAATACTACATTTATTCAGCATAAAAATAATTAGAAACAATAATCTCAAAGATCAAGTATGATTGATGAAATACAATATCAACTATAGTCTTTAAACAACACATACCTGATTTAGTTATCTGCCTTACTCTATTATTCAAATATTCTTCTCACTTCGGGGAAGTGATGTACAAACATGCAACTATAATGAATAAATTTATGACAAACGAATAATTTATACGAGAAAGATTCTCTTGAAATATTTTCTTTGATTAAAAGAAAAAACTTGCAGTTCACTAGATCCTGGACCGTCAAACAACAGACGAACAACTCATACCAAGATTCTAATAAAATATTTTGTTCTGTGCCAAGCGAAAACGTCGATCTCACTAAATAGTGCAAGAATACATGCCAAGTGAATCACTGGCACCAAGATTCTAATCAAATATTTTGTTCGGTTCGAAGCCAAGATTTCGAGTTCAATTATGGCGGAGGAACATAGAAGACATAAATAATTCTTACTCAGATTCCATTCAAATATTTTGCTTAGTTTAAAACAAAGATTTCGAGTTCATTACATCGTACTGGGACTCACGGTAAATGATAATCCATATTATCAAGATTCTAGTCAAATATTTTGTTCTGCTCGAAGCGAAAACTTGGAGTCCATCACATGGTGGAGCAACGCACAACAAGCAAATGATTCGTACCACCAAGATTCAATTCTAATATTTTGTTCTGTTCGAACCAGCCGTTTTGAGTTCAGTACATGGTGGAGGAATATACGAGAAATGAATAATTGACAAGACCAAGACTCGATTCTAATATCTTGTTCAGTTCCTGGCAGATATTTTGAGTTCAGTACTTGGTGGAGGAACACATAACAAATGAATAATTCGCACTATTAAGATTGTATTCAAATATTTTGTTCCGTTCGAGGGAAAGAGTTTGAGTTCAGTACATGGTGGAGGAATATACGAGTAATGAATAATTCATAAGAAGATTCTATTCAAATATTTCATTCAGTTCCTAGCAGAGATTTTGAGCTCAGTACATGGTGTAGGAGCACCCAACAAATGAATAATTCATACCAAGATTCTATTAAAATATTTTCTTCAGTTCCTAGCAGAGATTTTGAGTTCAGTATATGGTGTAGGAACACACACCAAATGAATAATTCAATTAAAAGTCTTATCACATATGTTGTTTAGTTCGAAGAAAAGATTTCAAGTTCATTATATGGTGTAGGAACACACACCAAATGAATAATTCAATTAAGAGTCTTATCACATATGTTGTTTAGTTCGAAGTAAAGATTTTGAGTTCAGCACATGGTGGAGGAATATACGAGTGATGAATAATTCATAAGAAGATTCTATTAAAATATTTTCTTCAGTTCGTAGCAGAGATTTTGAGTTCAGTACATGGTAGACGAACACACGAAAAATCAGTAGTTCATATCCAAATTGTATTTAAATCTTTTGTTGAGTTCGAAGCGAAGATTTGGAATCCATTACATGGTGGAGGAACACACAACAAATGAATAATTCAATCAAGAGTCTTATCACATATATTGTTCAGTTCGAAGTAAAGATTTCAAGTTCATTATATGGCGGAGGAACATGCCACAAATGAATAACTCATAATATTAAGATTCTATTCAGATATTTTATTCCGTTCGAGGGAAAGACTTTGAGTTCATTATATGGTGGAGAAACATACCACAAATGAATAACTCATAAGAAGATTCTATTAAAATATTTTCTTCAGTTCGTAGCAGAAATTTTGAGTTCAGTACATGGTGGAGGAATATACGAGTAATGAATAATTCATAAGAAGATTCTATTCAAATATTTTGTTCCGTTTGAAGTAGAGATTTGAGTTCATTATATGGTCGAGGAACATACCACAGATGAATAATTCGCACTATTAAGATTGTATTCAAATATTTGTTGCTTAATGTGAGTCGAAGATGTGAAGTTAGTGAAGTCGATGGAGATCACATGACAAATGAGTATTTAATAGGTTCTAGTCTAATACTGGGATGTGTACTATATCGGTTATGTATGGTGTGCTTAGAAGAAAAACCTCTTTGAAAATGAAGAATGCGAACGTTTGTTGATTACATGATGATGACCACTATTTTCAACACGACGTTGAATTGTCGCACCTTGTATCATGCAAAATACCGCCATTAAAATAATGATGCAGGCAACCATTTTAACCATTTTGTTCATTGTAGTATCTTTTTGTTCGAAGTTGGATGAGAATAAGATATAAATATCGCTGTGTGAATTACAAGGATTTACTTCGGCTTTATATACGCCGATCGTCAAGCAAAAGACAACCTACGAAAAAAAGTTGTTTTTTTTCGTCGTCGGAGATAGACAAAGAGAGAGTATCATATATGGCTGTAGAGAGGGATAAAGATTATTTTTGGCCCGTATACAATGACGCAGAGAGAGGGATTTTTGAGTATATACAGTTGGATAAAGATGTAGACATACTATTTTTAACTCGCATATAGTGACTCAAAAAGGGGTATTTTTGAGTATGCACAATGGATATATGGACATACGCAGTTTATTTTTTAGTTCGTATATAGTGAGTCAGAGAGAGATATTTTTATATCTATAGGTGGATACAGGTATACGCAGTTTATTTTTTTAGTTCGTATATAGTAATGAATCATATTTTATTAAGATAGGAAGAAAAAAATGGGCAATGATGCATGACTGCACAGCAAACAGACAAACGCACATGTTTGCTTAGTCATGATTGCACAAAATTTAATTCAAGGGGTAGTTTATCTCTGTGTTTGTATTATTGTTTTGAGAATAGGATATTATTCATATTATCGTATGAGTTCATGAGAGACAACAGAAATTTATTATTTCTTCTGTTCGTATAAAATAAAAATACAATATATATGACAAAAATGTATATTAGATGTTTATTTAATTATACGAGTTTTTCATCTATTGAAAGATATTTTATATAGAATTCCAAAAAATAACTCAACAAATATAAACTATGTATCTGCAATACAAACAGAAGCCTAAGCATTTATACAATGGAAAAAATAAATGAAAAAATTTTGATATCGTTTATTCTTGACCATAGAAATCAACCATGTTGTTTTTTATCATTCATAAAAAGTGAACGTTACTTGCAATAACATTTGTTTATTAATATAAAATGTAACATATATATTCAAATTTTTCTTTGTTGAATTACTTAATGTAAAATATTTATTGACATGTAGAATAGTTTCTTAGATAAAAAAATAATCGTAATAAAATAAGACTATATATCATATTCCATCTGGAAAAACAAAGATTAAAAGCTTGATTACATGCATCTTTATCACATATATGTAAACATCCACGTAATCGTCGATTTGGATTAATCCAATCAAGTTTAATAAAACCACAATGACTTGTACGAGTGATTCCATTATCATCACCTTCATCTCTACTACATGTTCGATATATATATTGAATAGAATTTGGTTCTATTAAAAATAAAAATAAAAATAAAGTAAATAAATAAGAATTTATTATACCTGGCGAATAAGCAATTAATTTAATACAATGTGTTGCAAGAAAAAGACCTTGACGTCCACGTAAATTAGCTAAACATGGAGTTTGAAGATATGAAGTATTACCTTCTATATCACCCTGAAAGAAATCTTCGCATGATGGATTACTACCATTAACTGACGAGCATTTATAACAAGAAATAGATGATACTAAAATCAGTTTGCTTTTTTTTCTTATTTTCTTTTTAATAAAAAAAAAATGTACACATACCAACATTTATTATTGAAGTTAAAGTTAGTAGAAAATAAAAAGAAAGATTAATCATTATACTTTCTATTCTTTACGATCAAGAAATCATTTACATATATGTATGTCAGTTTTCTTTCTTAGATTTCTATATGATACTAGTGATGATCAATGATATATTTTCTATACTAAGAAGTCTACTAGTAGGATAAGATATATTAATAACATATGATGTATTTCTTCAATCAAATGACAGATAAGAATAACAATAATCAATCTAAGAAAAAAAATTCGTTAGTATATCGAATCTAAATAATCAGAAAAGCTTTTCTTCAGATGTCATTCTGTGTTTTTCAAAAGAAAATATGGATACAATGTTGATAGAACATTTATTATCAATTATATGTACTATTCTTGTGATATGCCAAGATAACGATATATTTGTATCACATCACAACGGATGGTACAAGATAATTGAATATTATAAGAATTGTACAAAATTCTAAGCACAAGATTTTACTATTTATATAGATATAATAGACGATGCATTTGACTATTCATATTTTGCAAAATTCGATCGAAATAAAATGAAAAACACTACTTATTAGTTTTCTCTTAACTATTTAACATAAACATTATATTCGTTGCTTCATAATTCAAACTAGATACCACGACAATGATATTGTAAAAAAAAGAATATTCGTCACAGTTCATTAAACAAATAACAATAATCAAACCTTATTTTTTTCTTTTGATATGTGCATCGAGATAAGAATAAATAAATATCTCCAATTACTGTTAAATATGGAATATATATATTATCAGGATCTCGTTCATGTCTCCATACAAATATTATCATCCACTGAGCAATATATAGAAGAATTATAACCTATTAAAAAATAAAATAGACTTGATTTTTTTTTGTAAAAATAAAAAAAAATATTCTACTTGAATAAGTGCTGCTATAAGATGAAAACAATTAATTGAAAGTCGAGTTTGATCTGTTGCTAATCGTGATATAATAAAACACGTGTTGTTAATGAATTACTTTCTAAAAAATAAATATAAAATAATCAACAATTCAATCAACAAGATCAACAATATACTGGTTGAACAAAATATTTTGTATGGATTAGGAAAATATTTTGAAGGATGATATTGTGTAATCTCTTGAAATTCTCCTAGTTTGCCTTGTTGATGGAGTGTAGTAGATAATCGACTTGCTTGAATAGCTACTAAATTACCAGTATTTGAACAGCAAAATCAAGTATAAGACCATCTACGCTATTTAAAAAATAAACACAAAAAAGATTAAATCGAATTCTATGTATTATTATTATTTACCTTGAAATAAGCATTGCAGCGACAATTCTTTCACATACTCATTTCGAGAAGAAATAATATACCAAGTGTTGTTAAATCACCGAGTGAAGCAGCTATTGATGTAGCAATATTATCAGGATTGATTTTGCATTTATGTACAAATGACAATAACAAAAATCATGATTCTACCTTAAGAAATAAAACAATTAATTGTATGACAGAGAACTCAGTAAGATAACGAAGAAACAGTTATAAAATATTAAAATATTTTTTCAACACATCTATTTATCATTTCATTACTAAAATCAACAAGAGTTATGTGTTGATATATATCGTATTTTTTAATAATCTTTAAAGTGTATTGGCGATAATATCTCTATTATCTTTTAGAATAGATTGCTGATTTGATTCTATACGCAACAAAATGTGAAATATTTCAAAAGATGGATTACAAACCTAATGCTAATGAAATAATTGATGCTGTTGAAACACTACTACTACATAAAACAAGTGAATATCGTAAATTAAAATGGTTTAAAGTACCCATTTTATAGCAAGTGATACAAGAGTTTTTTATCCATATTTCCAATATTAGTCTAAAATTATAGAAATATATATTGAATGCTTTTGAAATAAATTTTAATTACATACTTGTGTAGATAAACGTGATGCTAATGCCAATTCTAAATTTCCTTTTAAACCAAGTAAAGCTGGAATAAGTATATAAATTTTAGTTATTTCTTTAAATACATTTAATTCCTAAATAGAAATACTATAAAAAAAACATAGAGTTATAATTTTAATCAATACCTTAACACGTTCAAGAACTAATCCAGCCGCTACCATACCAAATCCTGCTATCATAAAAGGAACAAGAACTTGACATGTTACAATATACCATTTTTCTTCATTATGATCAAATATAGTTGATAATGTTGTTTTATTATATCGTGAACGATTCTCTATACAATACGAAAAAAATGAAATTTTACTTTTATATTATTATTATTTAACTTCACTATCATTTGAACTTATACCTGAGTCGAAATTATTATCATTTTTATTGACTATGTTTGATAATTCAATTCTATTAAAATAATTAAAAAGAAAGTATATGAAATTGAACGGAAAGTTAAATTTTGTTTTCGTACCATTTTCTTCTAGTGAACTGACAATAGTTTGTTCTTTTAATAAAAATAATTGCTAATATTGATTATCAGTTTCTTTCATCGATCATCAATACAAAAATAAAACAACTATTGTATATATCTATTGATATTATAAAACAAATTGACAACAAGCGCTACATGTTATTCATTTGGATAGAAGAATAATCTTCGAAAAATAAACTTATTATGTTTTCGAAAAAATATTTTTTTATAAATATTTTCTTAAGATCTTTTTTTCATCAGTTAAATAATAAAATTTTCGTTATCATTATATGATAACATTAAACGATAATAAACCTGTTCGGATACGATATAATGAACATAATTTTATTCTTGGAAAAATTCATGATATTGCTGCTGACAGAAATGGCGCGACTGATTGAACTTTGGGGGAGAGGGGGATGTAAAGTTATTTTTCAAGTTAGTGTGCTTGAAAAACAAAAGTTTCTTATGTTCATACTATTTATTTTTCCTCTTATCTAATATAGTTCGATTTAAATTACTATGTCAGAACACACAATAATGCAAATACAAGACATGTACAAAAAATATAAAAAGAACAATTTCTAAGATGGGTGACTGTGAGTGTAGTCAAAAGAGTTTTTATCATCACCCACACTCATACACATACCTAAAGCCACACCAACACTCGTAAAGAATTAGAAATGTAAATATGTCTGAGAAACTCATTTATACACATGCATATGCATGTGTATTACCTTATCAATCGGCTTTGTCCACTATGTTTTAATATTTACAGAGTTATTCTTTGTGCGTGCGCATGAGCAACTAAAAAACTGAATTAATTCCAAAATATGTGAACAAAATATTCTTGTATTTATTTATCGACTATTTTTTATGATTTCTTCGTTTACAATTTCAATAGTTTCTTTCACACTTTTGATATAAGGATGACCTGGAAGTAATGAACCTCGTTTGTTGTCCAGAGCACGCTCAAAATATGAGAGTGCTTTTGAATAGTCTTTCATGTTGTTATAAAAACTACTCATGCACCAATATGAAGCAGCGAAATCAGGATGATTTGAAGAAAGAGTTTTTTCACAAATTTTAAGTGCTTTTTCCTGAAATGAAAGTGCTTTCTGGTATTTTCACATGTTGTTATACATCAAACGGAAGTTGTTGTATGGGGTAGCCAAATCAGAATGATTTCTAGAAAGTTTCTCGATCAATTTTAAGTGCTTTTTCGTAATACAAAAGTGCTTTCCAGTACTCTCCCATGTTGTCATACGCGCTACCGATGTGATTGAACGAAGTAGCCAAATCAGGATGATTCGAAGCAAGAATTTTTTGTCGAATTTCAAGTGCTTTTTCGTAATAGGAAATTGCTTTTGAGTACTCTCCCATCTGACTATACACACTACCGATGTTGTTGTATGAAGTAATCAATGAAGGATGATCCGAAGGAAGAGTTTTTTCTTGAATTGGAAGTGCTTTTTCGTAATACAATATTGCTTTCGAGTACTCTCCCATATTGTCATACACGCCACCGATTTTGCTATATGAAATTGCCAAAATAGGATGATTTGAAGGAAGAGTTATTTCTCGAATTTTGACTGCTTTTTCTTGAGATGAAAGTGCTTTCGGGTACTCTCCCATTTTGTTATATACCAAACCGAGGTTGTTGTATGAAGTAGCCAAATCAGGATGATTCGAAGGAAGAGTTTTTTCCCGAATTCTAAGTGCTTTTTCGTAATATGAAATTGCTTTCGAGTACTGTCCTTTGTTGTCATACACACTACCGATGTTGTTGTATGAAGTAATCAATGAAGGATGATTTAAAGGAAGACTTTTTTCTTGAATCGGAAGTGCTTTTTCGTAATACAAAATTGCTTTCGAGTACTGTCCCATCTTGTTATACACGAAACCGAAGTTGTTGTATGAAGTAGCCAAATCAGGGTGATTTGAAGAAAAATTTTTTTGTCGAATTTCAAGTGTTTTTTCGTAAAATGAAAGTGCTTTCGGGTACTCTCTCATCTTGCTAAGTACACTACCGATGTTGTTGTATGAGGTAGCCAAATTAGGATGATTTGGAGGAAGAGTTTTTTGTTTAATTTCAAGTGCTTTTTCGTGATATAAAATTGCTTTCGAGTACTCTCCCATATTGTTATACACCGAACCGATGTTATTGAATGAAGTAGCCAAATCAGGATGATTCGAAGGAAAACAATTTTGCCGAATTTCAAGTGCTTTTTCGTAAAATGAAATTGCTGTCGAGTACTGCCCCATCTTGTTATACACACTACCGATGTTGTTGTATGAAGTAGCCAAATCAGGGTGATTTGAAAGATGAGTTTTTTGTCGAATTTCAAGTGTTTTTTCGTAAAATGAAAGAGCTTTCGAGTACTCTCCCATGGTGTCATACACACCACCGATGTTGTTGTATGAGATTGCCAAATTTGGATGATTTGTAGGAATAGGTTTTTGTTGAATTTTAAGTGTTTGTTCGAAATACCAAATAGCCTTTTCATAATCGGCTTGATTCCAATAGATATATCCCAGCTGATTATAACAATGCGCTTTTTGAGTCTCGTCAGATGTCTGTTCGAGCAATATGTTATAAAGCTCTTCACCTTTGTTAAACTGACCGATTTTAAGCAATAAGTTACCCAGTCTATGCCATCCAGTACCACCACCAGCTTCTTCTCGTATCCAATCAGTAACTAATCGTAATTGTTGATCATCATCGGATGTTAATTGTAATTCAACTTGATAAAGTTTATTCTCATTGCTGATTTGTTCTATCGCATGCACCCGGAAGACGGTATGCATTGAGAAGAGAATTTCGTCTTCCTGTTTAAAATAACTCACCCCTTTGATGGAGGCAAATGGTGCTGATTTAATACAAGGATCAATGGCCATTATGAAAAGAACTCCCACCTTATTTGATATTGTTGAAGCACTTTGAACATAACCCAGGGACACATCTTTATCTGTACTGGTGGACAAGAAATTGTTAAACGACATTAGCCCACCTTTTGTTTTCTGAAGTTTTTCGAAGTCTGATTTCATTAAACCTTGTCCTCGATAAACTACGAAAGATTTTCTTCCATACGTACTGATTTGTTGTTCGTAGAGCTGTTGAATTTGTTGATGCAAATCACGTAGAAAAAATCCCATAGTAATAACTATATCGGCGTCCAATGTTCGAAGACCATAATTGAGCATAAAAAAGATGTTGCATGGGAAAGTATACCACCAAATAGCTAATTGAGCATGGTATTCTTTCTCAAAACGGTCAATATTGGTTGATGACACGCTGTTGTTATTTCGACAATAAGCAATAAACTGTTTAATGGCTTGTTTGTCATGTTCCATATCAAGGAGAATTTCCTTGAATATCTTCGTATACATGAAATTTGGGTCCAACCGATTCAAATTATCAGCTAACTTTATGTCATCTACTGTGATGAAGCTCATGGCAATCGAATCTTGATTGCATTTCTTGATACTCGATTTTAATGCTTTGTATAAGCCATCCATGTTGGCATGAATATTCTCGATTTTTCGCCTTTTTTTTGTCGGTTCTTCATGTAAGAATTCGATGTCACTGAAGACATGAGTACCATTCAGTTGAAGGACATCATGAATGAGGGGCATTATTTGTTGTGCCGTAGCATTCTCTACAACGAGAAAGGCCTTGATGTCTTCACCATCTGTAAGAAAGTCGATGCATTCGTCTCGATGTTTAAAGACGCTCACATTGTCGATGATGGTTCGTATTCGTATCAAAGTGTTTTCGTAATCTTTGTTTGTTTGATCCATACGCTCATCTAACCAGAGGAGTGAATAATTTTGAACTATCCGTCGCCTTGGTTGAACAATATCCGATGATGCTACTGTCGTGTTATTGTTACTTATGAGTGTATTTGATGAAGAAGCTTTTCGATTTGATTCTAATCCATTCATTTTGTCCTTATTATTATTTGATGTTGAATATAAGCGTGCCAATAACTGTTGTTGTCTAAATAGTAGCAGAACTTATCGCTCTTATTTATAATGGCAATGGCGTATTGTTTCTGTTTTTTTTAGTATATAAAATGTATGTAGTTTTGTCAAGATTCGAAGAGTAACTTCGACTAGTTACCTTTTAAAATACTATTATGAAGAGTAAGAGACAGAACAAAGCAAATAACTTTTTAAACAGCGCTCGCGATAGAACAAATAAATTAGACGGCAACGAAATGATTTCGTTTTATAGTTATTCTTTTCAAATTTCTCTTGTCTTCATCTGCGCAATTACTTTAGTATGCCAATACGCGTGCGGCACTTTGTCATTTAAATGGACGAGAAAAAGAAATATGATTTCAGAATATCGTTGGAAGAGTGTTGTTTTCTGTTACAAAAAGAAAAGTTTCTTATACGAATATATTTAAATGAGTTGTATTGTAAATATTTTTTAAAAAGCACAAAAATATTAAGAAATGTTTTCATGATTTGAGCATTGAATACTATTGTTGAACAAAAAAAGAAATGATTCTGGATTCATAAAGGTAAAAATGACTGTTTCCGCTATTGATAGCAATTCAAAAAAAATTAGTTTTCTTCAAAAAAGAAGAGGTGCTCAAGAACTATATATTTTATATGAGAACTCTGCGAGGTATTCAGGTGAAAGTTTGTTTTCGTATTATATAAAACAACGAATTTATAAAATAATCTCTTTATTAAGTTATGTGCTATTCATTTTTTTGTATAGCAAGACAACTATTTTAACACAACATGAATGGTTTTGTTATAATACACAGTATATGACTATGAGATTGACTGAAGACGGTCAGTTTCTAATAATTTTTATTATTAAAGTTTTCTTCTCTCTATTACTGCATAGTCTGAGAGCATTTTATCTTAAAAACTGTTTATTATCATTTTAGATAAATTTATTATCGTAACTTAACTCTATGTGCACATGTTTTTTTTCTATTATCTTACTTTGTTTTTATTTGGGTCAGTTTATAAGTGTAATATTCAGTTGTCTTGTCGTCTAATATAATGAAGATATACTACATAGTCGCATCTCTCTTTACCATTTATTTCATCCAAGGAATTGTAAGTATTATTAGTATAGATATATTGAGAATGCATAAAAACTATCAATCTATTAAGATTAGTGAACAATGTTTAAGTGATCAATGGCCACCAAAACCTGATCGAGCTTTACCAACATATGTTGTTAATTTAGATGCACCACCTGTTGAACGTTGGAAAGATATTGTTGCTAATTACAAAGATGAAGTAAGATAAATGTTATTTTGTATCACTATAATTATATATATTTCTTAGCTTAATGATTTACTTGCATATATGAAAACATTCATCGTTGAAATTTCACCTGAACTTAAATTTTTAATTGATCTTGTTGATACAAAATTGGTAAGTTTCTTATTATAAATTAACAAATTTTAGTATCTCTTAACTAATAAATAACAATAGCCAGCCATGGCTGATACATTACCTGCACCATATGGTGATGAAATAAAAGGAATTAGTCAAGGATCTGGACTACCTCTTGGCGAAGTAGTCCTGTATAATGTTTTCTATGAAGTTTCATCGTTTTGTACATCTGTTGTGGGACAAGATCAAGATGGAAATATTTTTCATGGACGTAATCTTGACTTTGGAGGAATGATGGGGTAAATGAAATATCCATACTTTTGTTTTCCTAAATCAATATATATTCTAGTTGGGATAAAATCAATCATACTTGGGCATTAACAGAAAAATTACGTCCTCTAATGGTTCAAATTAATTATACACAAAATGGTCAAGTTCTTTTCAAAACAACCACGTTTCTTGGGTAAAAATTCAATTATATCATTTTCTTAAATTATTTTTTTTTCCAGTTATATTGGTTCATTAACGGGTATCAAACCAGGTGTATTTAGCATTTCAATCAATGAACGTAATGCTCTTAAAGGTGGTTATATTGGATTAATTGAATGGATCTATAATATCAATCGTAATCAATCATTTATTACATTTGCTATTCGTGATATGCTCACGAAATCTGAAAGTTATGATCAATCAGTAAAATATCTAGCTGAAGTTCCATTATTAGCTCCATGTTATTATATAATTGCTGGTCCAAAATCTGGACAAGTAAGAAAATGAACGATTATCTTTCTTTTTCTAAAATTTCTATTCAAGGGTGTCATAATAACTCGTTCACGTAATGGTTCCGATGATATCAAACCATTAGGTAAAGATAATCTTTGGTTTCTAGCTCAAACTAATTATGACAATTGGAAGAAACAACCCATATATGATGATCGATTGACACCATGTATTAAATGTATGCAAGCAAAAGGCAAAAATCAAGTTACATTTGAATCTTTATTTAATGTACTTTCTTCACGTCCAATGTTAAACAAAGTAAAATATTTTCTCTCTCATCAAAAATCTTCTTACAATTGTATTCTTATTCTAGATGACAGTATATACATCATTGATGAAACCAGCAACAGGTCAATTTGAAGCCTATTGGCAATTATGCCTCGATGAAGAAGCTTCATGTCGACCTTGGTAAATTGATTTTTATTATGCAATTAATCTATTAAAAACTTCTTTTTTTTAATATTATAAAATAAAAATTGAATAAAATAATAAATAAGATTCATGAATTTTAATTGTATACGTAGGTGTTTGTTTTCTTATACATAAATATCCGTTCTTTTTATTATTTCTATCATCTATTGTCTGAGTAGGAACATAGCATACACTCAATCGAACGAAGTAGGTGTTCGTATATATTTATCTTGTAGTTGATTATGAATAAAATTGATATAACTATTTGGATTTTACTAATTATTCCAAATATTGTAAGTCTTTTGAAGAATTTAGCATAAAAAAAATTCGATCGGTTTAAGTATGCATACCAATGTTTAACTGATCAATGGCCACCAAAATCGAAATCAAATATACCTACATATGTCATTGATTTGGATACACCACCTTTGCAACGTTGGAATCAAATTGTTACTTTATACAAATCGCAAGTAATAAAAATTCTTTCTTTCGTATTTTGCTCTTTTATTTATTAATATCGATTAGATCAGAGATGTACTAGATTATACAAAACATTTCATTGTTAATACATGGCCAGTATTCACATTTCTTATTGATATTATGCATACTAAATTAGTAATAAATATCTGAATTTGTTTTTAATAATTGTAATACTATTAATCTTCAGCCATTGATAGCTGATACATTACCAGAACCATATGGTCAAGAATTAAAAGGTATTAGTCAAGCAAGTGGAATATCATTAGGTGAAATTATTTTCTACAATATTTTCTATGAAATATCATCCTTATGTACTTCCATTGTAACACAAGATCAAAATGGATATATTATACATGGACGAAATCTTGATTTTGGACTTTTATTAGGGTATATGACGAAAAGAAACTTTTATTGTACTTATTCATGTATATTTTAGTTGGGATAAAGTTAATAAAAGTTGGATATTAACTAATGAATTGCGTCCATTAGTAATCGCCATTAATTATACAAAAAATGGTGAGATTCGTTTTCAAACAATCAGTTTTGCTGGGTAAAGATGATTAGTTTAGAGATTATTAATAAATTTATTTATTTAGATTTATTGGTGCAGTTACTGGGATTAAACCAGGCAGATTTAGTATTACATTAAATACACGTTTTGATCTTAACGGTGGTTATATTGGTATAATCGAATGGATTTATAATTTTGATCGTCAACAATCATTTGTAACATTAGCTATACGTGATATGTTAACAGGAGCAGAAAATTATGATGAAGCTGTTGAATATTTATCTAAAATTCCATTATTAGCTCCATGTTATTATATTATTTCTGGAATAAAACCTGGACAAGTAGATCAAATATTTTATTTTTTTTATCAATATTTTTTATATATTAATAGGGTGTTATTATCTCTCGATCACGTCAAACTTCTGTTAATATTAAAACATTAAATACTAATAATCAATGGTATCTTATTCAAACAAATTATGATAATTGGAGAAAACAACCTTCAATAGATGATCGACTAACACCAGCAATTCAATGTATTGAAACAAAAGGAAAAAATAATACTAATTTTGAATCATTATTTAATCTTCTTTCATCACAACCTATGCTGAATAAAGTAGCTATTTGTGTCTTTTTTCAATAACTATACATTTTTTTCTTTAGTTAACAATTTATACAACATTAATGAAACCATCGACAGGACAGCTAGAATCATATATTCAAGATTGTCATGATGAAGATATACCTTGTATACCTTGGTAGCTGATTAACTTTCATTTCATAGTCTCAAACTTTGATTTTATTTAACATATCTATAATCTCATCATTTAGCAAAACCATATTTATTAATAAGATATAATCCTTGAAAACATACTAAATAAAATAAACTGTTCGATTTTATCTTTTATTCTTGTTTTCATTTTATGCCGATTTTATTTCATAAAACTGTGTTTTTTTTTTCAACTGAAAAATCAATTAATTTAAACATGTTGTCGTTTTTTCCAGGCGGCAAGTGGACCATGATTAGGTAAATACTTAACATTGGCACCGTCATATTGTAATTGGCCTAATTGAAATAAACGATCATAATCTTCACGTGTAAATTTTGTGAAACCCCATTTATCCGAAACGAAGATTTTTTGACGACCTGGAAATTTGAATTTAGCACGACGTAAAGCTTCAACTGTTTGTGCTTTATGTTGATCTTTAACACGAGCTGACATAATAACTTGACCGATGTTGACACGAGCAACTGTACCTAATGGTTTACCAAAAGCACCGCGCATACCTGTTTGTAAACGATCGGCACCGGCACATGATAACATTTTATTAATTCGAATAACATGAAATGGATGAACACGCATTCGTATATGAAATGCATCTTTACCACAGTGTTTGACTAAATATTTATTAGCACAAATACGTCCAGCTTCAAGTGCTTCACTGGATAATTGTTCATATTCATCGGATACAAGGTGAACACATAATGGAAATTCATCGACACGTGCTCGTTTTCGTCCTAAATCAAAAATACGAATTTTTGGATCAGGGACACCACGACAAAACCGAGATTTTGGCTAATATAAAAATACAACAATAGAATTTTTAATTTGATTCAAATAATAGAACTTACATATGGCTTGTTTTTGCAATAACGATAGCATCGTGCTGGTCGTCGACCCATTTTTTATAATTGATCTTTAAAGAAGAAGAAAAAAAAATCAACAATGAGAATAATTAGTTTCAAATGATTTTTCTATTTGAAAAAAAAAAACATAAATAAAAACAAAATTGTAGTAGAAGATACTGCTTCATCTTGTCTGGTTAAGGTTATATGACTCTATTCTCTTCTCCACCATCATGATGAAATTGTATATAATATAACACACTGAAGCAGATCAATTCGAAATAAAATTTCTTCATCATAAAGGTTAAAATTTGAATTTCTATTGGTTCTTATTATTAATTTTCGAATGTTTCATATGTTTTAAATCAATCTATTATAATACATATTTTATTTATACTATCAATTAACAAATCATATTCTTAATATCATTAATTCACAATCATTATTGGAAAAAAACTTTTAACCAATCAGATTTAATCAATCATGAGTCATAATCTGTTGTACTTTTTATCAATATCTTAATTTAGTTATTTCAACAGACCTCGTGTTTTATAAAAAAATTGCGAAATTCTCAATTAATATACTATACATAATTGTATCTTGATGTCGACTACGTAATCTAACACTTTACTAACCTTTCTTTTTCGTATAGAGGTGAATATTTGTTTATTAGAAACGAAATATGATAGATATATTTGTTTTGTTTTTTATATAGTTATATTTCATCTTAGAATCAACAATCATATGGCTAGTCCGGGTGAAACTAAAACTACTAGTGATAGTCAACAAGAAGAAATTAGTGCGTTACGTGATTATTTTAAAGATAATATTCGTATTTTATCTTCTATTGGACAATTCTCCTATATTCTAAAAATTCGAACTGATCAATATGACGTTTCATTAACTTTACAGTTAGATGGTAAATATTGAAAAAAACAATATATATATATTTATTTCTACATTATAGAATCTTACCCATCGAAAGCACCGGAAATAATTATAACTGCACCTCGATTAACTGCTGAACAAGTTTTACTTGTTCAACAACTTCTTCAATCATATAGCAAAACAATACTTAATCAACCAATGGTTTTATTAATTTATTCTCGTTTACTTCAATGGTTTGCTGAAAATAATATTCAAACATTAAATGCTAATTCAAATAATAATAATAATACTACTACAAATTCATCAAATACTTCTGCTTCACGTTCACCACCACATTCATTAATATCAAATCAAAATCAGAATAAAACTACTCAATCCGATGAACCTATTAAAAAAACTTCGATGAAAACGTCGGAAGATGTTATATCACGTATTGAATGGGATACTCGTCTTGATAAACGTTATTTTCGTGTTGGTTATATCGATCGTTTTCTTGGTTTACAAGAAAAATCCTTTAATGATTTTGATTTTCAAGTTGATCTATCAACAGTTAGTGATCGACATTCAAATGTTCTTGCTATACCTAAACATCGTATTCAATATTTTAAATATAATAATGAAATTATTTGGGATAAAGAAACGCGAACTGATTTAGTATTTGGTTCAACTGGAAATCAACAAACAGTTTATGATGTTATAGCAAGACATGAAAGTCTTATGGAAAATAATTATACACCTTCGTAGGTTTACAGGGGGTGGTCGAAAAATCATTAATTTTAATGCACGCTAGAAATGCCATAATACGAAAGTCCTTGTCACCTAGATCACGAATCTGATACTGAGTAGTTCCATGGGATGTCAAACATAAAATACACAAATTATTCAGAAAATTGTCTTTCCCCCCAAACTTTGTAGAGCTTTTTCCGCTGATCATTTTCGTATAAGGAAGTTTTGAATTCTATCGAGGAATGACGACGCTATCGTCAAAATAAAAAACATAGTAAAATAGCTTAAAATCCCATTTTTCCTTGTAAAATATGACATAGTAGGTTTTGTAGAGAAAACTGTGCTCTATAAAACCTACTATGTCACATGTCTTCGGAATATGGCCGATTCGAGATTAGGGACTCGACTTTTTCCTATATTTCATAAGATAAAAAACGGATTTTTACTAGATTTTTTATTTTGACGATAGCGTCGTCATTTCTCGATAGAATCCAAAACTTCCTTATACGAAAATGATCAGCGGGAAAAGCTCTACAAAATTTGAGGAGAAAGAAAATTTTCTGAATAATTTGTGTATTTTATGTTTGACATCCCATGGAACTACCCAATACCAGACTCAGGTCATTTCTAGCGTGCATTAAAATTAATGATTTTTCGACCACCCCCTTTATTTTAAATATTCATTATTTTTTCTCTTTATATCAATTAGAACATCTGACAATGATAATATAATCGAAGACGGAGATATATCAACTCCTTTACCACGTTATTTAACATTAACTGATGGTGCATATAAACCAAATTATTATCTTTCAATACCGATTAGTGATTCAACTGTTATTAAAAATTATATATCATATCGTGATCATTTACTTTCATCTTATCCAACATGTTTTTCTTTACGTACAAATTCATCCGACGATCCACCTCATCTTCATCTGACATTATTAACATTATATATTGAATCAAAGTCTGATATTGATCAATGTATTTTAGCATTAAAACAAATTCGAGAAGAAATTCATTATCATTGTTCATATCCTGAACATATATGTTTAGAATTTGATGGTATTGAAACATTCTATGATAAAGTTTTATATGTTAAATGTAAACAAAATCAACGTTTAGAAAATTTACGTACATTAATACTTGAACGTTTGTCTGAACAACAACAAAAACAAAAATTATCAAATATTTTTTTTGCTGGAAATTATTATGAATTTATTCCACATATAACATTATTAAAATGTAAACGAAAATTTTCTTCAATATGTCAAAATGAATCCAAAGAAATTTCATTTGGTAAACAAACAATTAATTCATTACAATTATGTTCAATTGGTCAAAATGAACAGGAGGATACTAATTGTGTATTTAAACTTGATTTGAGTTAAATTTCTTTTTCACTATACACTTCGTTTTTCTTTTTCAAAATTCTAATGATGAGTTAATATCTAGGATAGACACAGTATATCTTCATCATTTTATTACTAAGTGTAAATAAAATATCTTTCAAATCAATCGTATATGTATACGTTAATATTTTTGTCTTGTTCTTTCTTCTTCTTCTTCTTCTTCTTCTTTTTTTAATTTTATTTCATTCTTTATATTTATCTTCATGCTATATGATGAATGATGATTGAAATTTTATTGTTTTTTTTTCTGAACAACAAAAGAGAAAAAAAAGGATTTTATTGATTTTATAGAAAAAAAAAAAGCAATGGGAGTACAAAATTTTTGGCAATTAATTGAATCAACCGGTCGACCGGTTAATATGAATAAAGGTTTAGAAGGAAAAATATTAGCAATTGGTAAGATTATTATTTTTTTGTTAAAAAAGAAAACAAAATACAATAATCTTACATTTATGTAAATATATATGTATACTTCTTTCAAACAGATATTAGTATTTGGTTACATCAAGCGGCTAAAGGCATGCGTGATAGACAAAATCCACATATACTTTTATTATTACATCGTATTTGTAAATTATTACATTTTAAAATTAAACCAATATTTATTTTTGATGGTGGAGTACCTGAATTAAAACGACGAACACTTGTAAGTCAAAATATTGAAAATATAGAAGTATTGTTTCTATTTTGTATTTTGGGCTGAACGACGGCAACGACGAGATGTAGCTGCAACAAAAGCAAAAGAAGCAAAGAATAAAATACGAACAAATTATTTAAAAATGTTAGCTATTCAACAATTGAAAGGCGAAGAAAGTGAGTATTTATCAAATTGTAATAGATCGAACTGTAATATCAGATTTAATCTGAGTTGAGGGTGAACATAGATCATATTTTTGACTTAAAATCCAAAAGCAGGGAAGGCGCACCCAGCCCTCGGTATCCTCATGTCAAACTTTATCTTTCGTAGCCTTCAGTTCAAATCTAGTAATCAAAAGAATGATAAATCCTTGCTATTTATAGATAATACGGTATAAAATCAATTCTCTAAGTTTTTAGTTGAATCATTACCACCAATACCAACTGATGATCAAGAAAAAGATTTATTTGAATTACCAGATACGCATTTACGCTCACAATTAGTCGATGATGATGACAATGATATTGAGTATGCTCGTTTGAATTGAATAAATAAATCTAATTATTTATTTTGATAGAGGAGACGGTGATGATATTATAGAAAATACTGAACTTGAACCAGTAGTTAAACTTAAAAAACAACGGACGACTTGGTCAAGAAAACGACCAGATTCTAATACGAATTATCATTATGTTCTACCTAAGGTTAGTTATTTTTATTTCATATTATAAATTTTTCAAAATATCTATTTTATAGTTTAGCGATTTGGATGATAGTGCACTTAATAATTTACCCGTTGAAATGCAACATGAAATTCTAGTAAAATAATAATAAGAAGAAAAATCTTATTTCTATATGAATACTTTCTATTTCATTAGAGTGATATGAAAGAAGGTCTTAAACGTGGTCGACATCAAGTTGAAGATATGCCTCAAGTATATTTATACAATTTCATCTAGAAAGAAAAATTCCTTCATTTTATTTTTCATATAGAAAAGTGATGATTTTTCAGATTATCAAGTACAAAAATTACTTAAACAAAGTTTGGTTTCACAAAAAATTTTTAACCTTAATAAAGCTATGAAACGACAAAAATTTGGTAGAAAACAAAACATTTATCCTATACTTCTTATCCTATAGAAAATTATTTCTATGTAGATATTCCAACAGAATCAAATGCTAAAGTTTATGCAGGTAAATTAGCATCAGATGCTAGTACACAATATATTCTTATTAAATCTGATACTGCACAAAAACCTACACCGGCAAATTTATCAACAATTTCATCAACATCATCGTTAAATTCATCGTTTAGTCGTCAATCAACTAGTGATTTTTGTGCTGACAATATGATGAATCGAGATCCTTGTAGTGCATTTACACAACGACGTAGTACAACCATTGAAACTGATTCTATAATTCCTACTAATATTCATGAATCATCACCTATTAAAGAACAATCAATAACGACAGATGCAAGCCAATCTCAATTAAAAGAATCACCAATTCAGAGAGAAACTCATTTTGAATTAAAAAAACGAACTCCAATAGAAAAATCAATTATTCAAAGAACTTCTTATGAAGAAGATATTGATTTAGAATTAGCTATTCAAAGATCATTAGAAGATCAACAAGATTCGATTATAAAAGAAAATAATGATATTTCAAATATAGTTGAATCTTCATCAGATTCCGATGGTATATTAAATAATTAAACAAATAAAAATATATTCTTTCTTTCTTTCGATAGAATCTGATTTTATCGATGTACCAGTATTACCAAAACAACGTGAACCAATCATTCTTCCACAATTCGAAAATGATGAAAGTCATGATAGAATCGAAACAAGTCATAATACTACATCATCAGAATTTATTGAACTTGATAATGATAATGAAACTAGTCATAGTAGTAGTGCAGCTATTGATGATATTAAAATGTATATTGAAGATAATAGAGAAGAATCATCAGTAGCCGATGTAGAAGATACTAAAGAATCATCATTTTCTCAATTAGTAAGAAAAATATTATTTGAATTCGAAAAAAGAAACATAATTTTTGATTTCTTAGGAATCATTAGAGCAACTTCAAGCAGAATTAATCGATGATACAGCTGCTCAATTAACAACAGCTCGTGGTAATGAACGTTTAACTGCAACATTAACAGATACTATGCATGAAGATACACAAGTAATAAAATAAGCTCTTATTAGATTATTTATTTATTTTCTTTATTAGTATTTACTTCGTTTATTTGGCATTCCATATCTTGTAAGTCCAACAGAAGCTGAAGCACAATGTGCTTATTTAGATTTATCAAATCAATGTGATGGAGTTATAACAGATGATAGTGATGTTTGGTTATTTGGTTCATCACATGTTTATCGACATTTTTTTCGTCAAGATCAATTAGTAGAATATTATGATGGGACAATAATTTTAAATCAATTAGGTTTAGATCGAGAATCAATGATTGCAGTTGGTATGATTGTTGGTTCAGATTATACGAAAGGTATTCCAAATGCTGGTATTATGACAGCATTAGAAATTCTTCAAGAATTTCATGGAACGTGCATGGAACGATTAGAAAAATTTCGGTAAATATTTTCTTTCAAAATATTTCAAATATCTTTTATTTATTTATTTATTTAGACGTTGGTGGAAAAAAGCACAAAAATCAGATTATAAAACTGAGTCAAAAGTATTGAAACGTTTGAAAAATTTAGAACTTTTTGAAGGTAAAATTTTATTCTTAGTAAGGAAATATCATTTGATCTAATTTAAATACGTCGGTACTTCTCGACAAGACTTTAAAAAAAAAATCAAATTATTATTATTATTTATAATAGAAGAGACAAATCTATATTAAATCAGTTCCATGAATACTTGAAGGTATTAACTGATATTCTCCAATCCTTCGAGCTTTCAAACTTTTTCTCCCATTGGTCCTAGAACTAATTTCAGTATTCTTTCTTTTCATATATTATTATTTCCCTATATACTGTAAAGGAAATCGAAGGTTGATTTAGGTTTTCCAAACAAAGCTATCTATGATGCGTATATTAAACCAAAAATCGATTATGATCAAACAAAATTTACATGGGCAATGCCACAACTTGAATTGATTCGAGAGTATATTAATTATTTAGTTTTTTTCTTATTAATATTTGATCTATTATTATTATAGATTTATTGGAACTAAACTTAAATGGGATCGACGAAAAATTGATGATATGATTTTACCAGTAATTAAACGAATGAATACAAAAGAAGTTTGTTCTTATTTTATATTTTTCTTCTAACTGATTTCTTAATCAATGTAAATTAGATTCAATCACGAATTGATTCATTTTTTGCTCCATATGCATTTGAAAATAATTCAAAATCATATAGAAAAAATACACGATTACAATCTGCAATTAATTTACTCAAAGAAAGAACTCAAGAAGCAAAAGATACTCCGTTAGAAAATGAGAATAATGATGATGAAGATGAAGATGATAACATTCCAATTCCAGAAAAACAACCAATAAAAAAAAGAAAACGAACAAAAAATACAAAATTAATGAATAATGTATTAGATACTGCAAACAAAACAAATCGAAGATCAAAAAAGAAAATAACTATTACTTCTCCTGTCTTATCAGATGATGATGATAATTCATAATTTCTCTATTTCCTAATCAAGCAAAACATTTTTGTTGTATATACCGAAAAATGTCAAATAAAATAAATATTAACTAGGAGAACGAATATCATAATATGAAGATATTTGATTATAATAATTCGAAATAATACTATTTGAGTTTGTTGATAATGTATCATTTGATTCAAGATAAATATCTGATGATATGATTTCATATGAACCGTTACTGGATATTGAAATATTTTTTGAAATAGTTGATATTGGTGTTAAATAGAAATGTTTTTCCGATATTTTTTGTTGATAATACAATCGAATAAAAATAAATAATGATATAAGAATAATTGTAATAAGAAAAACAAACATGGAATTAATTAATATAAAATGAGGATTTATTTGTTGTTGAATAGATGAACAAGTGAAGTGAAGAATAGTTTTTGATTTAAATATTGAAATAGGAAGAGGCGGAGGTGGTGGGAGAGTAAATTGGGGTGGCGGTGGAAGTTGAAACATGATTTCGTTTGTTTTCTATTAATTATAATCAAGATTGAATATATATGTAGCTTGTACAAAAATAATTCGATTTACCTATGTATCAATAAAACATGTACTTTACAATCGTAATTCATATGACGTTGTAGAACAGATCAAACGATAAGAGAAACTGTGGTCATTCATATGTTCAAGTTAAAATGAGAGAAAAAGTGATTGATTATAAAATCAATCTATGATGAATTTCTTGTAGACTTTCTTATTATTGAATCATATATGTATATATGCCTTTTTCTTTATCGCGATGAAAATTTATTACATAATCAGAGATATTGATATGTGTTTAATTCATAGCGATTAATTGATAATTATTAGCAATCGATATTTGATATGATCTCGAGAAGACATAAAAGATTTGATTTAAATAGTCATATTTAACACAAGAGGAAATGCTAAATCTGTTTTCCTAATAATTCTCCGAGTATTACTTCTTTTATCACGTATATTATGAAGAATTACGTTGTTGAAAAAGTAATTATTATGAACCTTCAATACAATTTTTCATTGTCATCTGTAATAAGATAATGGAACGCTATGATATTCTTGTGAAATAGAAGATTTCTTAGATGCACTTTTCTTATTATCAGAAATTTTATGCAAGGTTACCTTCGATAGAATACTATGATTTATATAATAGAAGACAACGACGACATTTTTCTGCAGTATGCATATTTCTTTTATGATAAGGATACTTCTCTCTAGAGTAAAACTAATCTTATGAACAAGAAAAATTGGTATTCAAACAATTAGAGACATCTTCTCGAAATATTTATTTGTATATAGTAAGATACAAGTATTGCAATATGATATTATTTCTTTAAAAATAATTTATATTAAAATGATTTTTCTACTAAAATTATAAATCTACTTTAAAAAATATCTCATTAGTCTATTCCAAACAACCAATGAAAATTATTTCGAATAAATAGCAGCTGATAGATATATATCGTTTGTTTAGCTTTTTTTTTTACTTTGTACTTAAAATATCCATTATTGTATAGAAGTGTTTAGAAATTTCTTTTATCTCTATCATATATATATTTTAAATAGTATTTTGAACAGTTATATATCTCTCGTATTTTTTTATTTATAAAAGTTTTGCGACCTCTGTGCAATAAATATTTAATATCGAAGAATTTTATCTATTAAATATTTCAGATTTGTATAGTCGTAGTTTATTTTCTTCTCATTTTTTTCTATTATTTTATTTCTCATTTTCTTGTTTGTCTTTCATCGTTTTCTTTTTTTTGTGTCTATTTCTGTCTAAATGACATCTGTACCAACTGAATTATATCATCATCATCATGGTAAGAATAATTCTAATAGAAAGAACTTTCCTTGTATGTTTTATTCAATTAGATCATTATCAACAAGGAACAAATAGTAAATTATTAACAACATCAATGAATACTATAAATACAAATGATGATATGATTCAAATAAAAGCACAACGTGAATTGGGTATTATCGAAAAACTTTGTTCAACTTATGGTTTTGTTTATTGTTGTCATCGTGATGGACGTTATTTTTTTCACTTTAGTGAATATAAAAATGATATTCATCAAGCAAAAATAGGAGGTAATAGAGAAAATAGGATTAAAAATTTGGATTAATTTTCTTTTTTTTTCAAAAATAGATGTAGTCGAATTTGAAACAACAATTGATAAACGAAAAAAGAAACCAGTTGCTGTTAATATTACACCAGCTAATTCAGAAATTATTGGAGAAAATCGTGTTGACGGTACTATTGCAGTAGTTGCTCGACAACAAGCTTTACAACACAATGGCGTAATTAAAAATCATATTTTTTCTTCTGTTTTTCATTAAATAAATAATTAATATTTAGTTTCCTCAATTTGATTTTATGCCAGATGGTAAAGTAACCTATGTAAAAAAAGGTGAAACATATTTTCTACCTTATGGTCTTACTGATCTTCAAGAACCAACAATTCCAGTTAAAGTTGGAGATCAAGTTAGTATTTAATCCCTAAAAAAACAAAACAATTATTTTATTTTGCATATAAACAGGTATCATTCAATGTTGGTCAAGATCGTCGTACAAATCAATTTTTTGCACGAAATGTTGCGCTTATCGAAAAATCTATTCCATCACAAACGCTATCAAATACCAAACGTTTTCGCGGTGTTATATCAACAATGAAAGATAGTTTTGGTTTTATTGAACGTGAAGATGCATTAAAAGAAATATTTTTTCATATAACGGAATTTGGTCCTAATGTTGCAACAAATACGATTCAACCAGGTATAGAAGTTGAATTTGATATACAAGATCGACATGTAAGTTATAAGAAAATATCACAAATGAAGTTAATCATAATTCGACATTTTATTTAGAATAAAGAAGTAGCATGTAATATAATTATATTACCAAAAGGTACAGTCGAATTCGATGAAATTGATAAAGCTCCTTATATTGGTCGTATATTACAACCATTAAAAAGCAAAAAGGTAGATGATACATTAACTGGTCGTTTATTGTACGATGCAATGGATAAGTAAGAATTATTTATTTGAATTCGACTTATTTTTGTCTACATGTTTGAATTTAATAGAAAAATGTCGGAATTACCATTTGGTGAACGTGATCGTTGTGGTTTATATACATTACTTGAAAATGATATTGTTCAATTTGTTATTGCTAAAGATAAACGTGATGGCATGATGCGTGCTACACAAATAGCATTACTTGATCAAAGTTTTCTTAAATCAAAAGAACAACGACAAATGGTAAATAAGTTTTTATAAACAAAAATAAATCCATTTTTATGTTTTTGTTATCTTTAGGGTATTGTTATTAAACTCGATAATACAACAGGTGGTCAAATAAAATGTTTATCATTGGATCAAATTGTATCATTTCGATTTAGTGAAGTTATGAAAGATAATTTTCAAATAAGTGAAGGTGATCCATTAGAATTTACATTGTCTGCAAATACAAATAATGGAGTTTGTTCAAAATAATTCTTCATTGATCTCTATTCAAATGATTATTTTTTAATTAGGATGTATCACAAGCTATTCGAATTAAATTAATATCAAAAGATAATTTAATGAATGGAAATGGGAATGAATTACGATTAACTGGTATTGTGGAACGTGATGCAAATGATAATCGAACAGGTATAAAGATCGAAAAAACAAATTTTTTTTCTAAAAATAATTTCATATAGAACGAAATGGTCGTTCGAATGAAATGTCAGATGCTAAACAACAAACAAATAGTAATGAGCCCGTAACTACACCTGTTCATCGTCAACAAGAACCAGGCATTATTCGTTATATATCTGATGGAATTGAATCTACAGTACAATATGTATCTACAAATCTCAGTAATACACCAACTTTATATTGTGGAGATAAAGTAAGACACTATTTTGATTTACACATCAATGATTTTGTTTCGTGATATATATTCAATATCAGTTTTCTATGAGTACTAAAATAAATTGAACTATAACGGAAGTTGATGAATGTTTAGCATCGAAAAGTTAAGTAACCATAAAAATATAAAGTTTATCGAGTGAATGACGATGAGTATTACACTGAAGTATAGTAAATAAAATACTTGATGTTTCATATATTCATATCTACAGTATCTAATTTACTTTTAAATTTTTAGGTTGAATTCTCTATGGCATCAGGTAATAAACTTGCTTCAAATATAATCTTATTGGAAAGACATCGTGCACATGGTTGGATTGCAATCGTTCGTGAAGGCAAAGGATTTATTGAACAAAGTGGTGCAACAGATAATATTGAACCAATTGCATTTTCTATGAATTCATTTTCAAGTGATAGTACACAAATTGATTTAGGCGATGAAGTTGAATTTAGTTTAAGAAAAGTCTCAGGTCGTTTAACAGCTGAAAATATTGTTAAAATACCATTGACTATAAATAATTTCTACGTAAATATATCGATCTATTTCAATTCGAAATATATAAATAAAGAATTTATTTTTATTTTATAGTCAATTCTTCCAACAGTTCATCGAGGTCGTGTTGTATCTCCTGTTCGAATGATAACAAATGATGATTGTGAAGTGTTAGGTCGTATACAAAAAATAGCAGATGATGGTATACCAGGTGAATGTTATACATTTAGTATAACTGGTATTAAAAATAAACGTGTAATTTTATTACCAAATGATCCAGTAACATTTTCTGTTGCCGTTGGACTTGATTATTCCAAACGTGCTATGAATATTGTTTTAGAAAATGAAACACGCAAAGGAAAAGTTGATACAGTTAAAGGACAGGTAAAAGAATTATTTAATTATTTTTTCAAAAATTAATAATACGGAAAATTTTAGTTTGGTTTTATTGATTTTGCATGTGAAGAAAATAAGAAAATCTTTTTTCATAATTCAGAAATCGAAGGTGGATTTGAATTACGAGCCGGTGATGAAGTGGAATTTTATGCTCAATATAATCTTAAAAGTGGCAAACCATGTGCTAGTAAACTACGTCGTATAAAGTAAGCATTTATTTTCATAATCATTAGCAGTCCGAAAATATTTTCATATAAAATTTAAACACGTTGTCTTTATTAGAAGATACTTGTAAGATCTCATTTAATAGAAATAAGTCTGCTGTATTAAACTCTTTAAATATTTAATTCAAGTAACATCTTCTTAATTATTCATAGCGCAATAAATCTTTATTTACTTTTTCTGTCTCGATTGATTTGTTTCTTGGTAGTTAGCTGAAACCACACTAATACATCAGGCATTTACATAATCTCATTAAAATAACATATCAACATGAAAATCGTGAGGTTTAATCTTAGTATATACTGATTTGTATCTTGCGCTTCTGTTAATTATAGTGAGTTTTTTGTATGGGAATGTTAACTGTTTCTTATATCGTATGATAAAATGAAAGTAATTTAGGTGAGAGTAGATATTAAAATAAGACTACGTAATGATCAACACTTGTTACGACATCAGAATTAAATTTTGTCATTTATTTTACATCAAATGAAAAAGCAATGAAATTTAAGACATTCGGCACGATTCAGTTTTCTTAGAAACTTCTTCAAAATATGCACATCTTTGAAAAGTGACCTTTTCATCATCTTCTACCAATTATTTATTACTCCCTTCCTTCTGTTACCACACAATTAGTTATTTCTGACGGTCATGTGAAGGATATGTCATCTTAATTTCATGTTCTTTAATATGTTATAAGTAGTGTACATGCTAGATGAGAGAGAGCGAAATTTCTAACCTTTTCCCCTTTATTCTTATCTCTCTGTCCTTTTATATACCATAATGATCGAAGGTCTTGAATAGTTCGCATGTCATTTGAAGAAACTGGTACAAAAGAAAAACGCGAGCTCTTTAAATGCGATGATTTTGATAGATAATCGACTTCAAAGATTCGAGTGCGGACAAAGAAATTATCGATGATAAAGTAGATATTCAAATTCGAAGTAAAGTAGAAGTCATATGATCATGCTATCATTTCGTGAAAGTCATGTACGATCTTTACTCATTGATATGCTACTTGAGAATCTAAAATATCATACTATGTAAGGAATGATTAAATAGTAACAGTAAACAATGGAAAACGTTTCCTGACTGAAATGTACGCTGTTTCGCTTGTCTTGCCTCATTAATTACGTCGTTTTTGATAATAATAAACATGAACGAAATATTTTCCACAATCAATATATTTTTATTTAATATTTATTATCTACTTAATAATTGTACCATTGTCTGTCTTTTTCTTTTACAGTAATCTTCAGCGTCCTGATCGATTAATTACAAAACTTAAATCAATTAATTTTGATGAGAATACACGTCAAAAATTAGTTATCGTTCGACAGCCACGTAATGCTGACGAAAAATCAAAAGGTTTTACGAGTGCTCGTATTGAACGTGCACCAGGTACATTAATAAAATCACAAAATTAAAATTCCACTATAAACAAAAAAAAAACCTAATCAACGAATCTCATTATATGGATGATACAAGCAATAGACAATATCAGTTTTCTTTTTAGTTCTGTTGTAAAATTAACTCTTCTTCTTTTTTTTT
>CAJNOI010000495.1:0-45126 GCA_905250115.1 Adineta steineri
AAGATGTCGAGCAAAATCATAATGCTGAGTTTTGATCGATATCTTGATTGTTTGAACCTCATCGAGATCTACGTGTGGTCCAAAGATAGAGACTAAATTATATAATCTTATGATTATGTTCCTTCATTAGTTTGCAAGCCTTTTTGTGATGTCATTGTAAAGGAACAGGATAGGCAAGCATACAAAACATTTTGTGAGATTTATATCCGGTCGAACCTGGGAGAATTTAAATAATTTCGACTGGTTCCTTTAGTGAGTTTGCTGAATTCCCCATCAATTGGATTTCAATTGTCGAGACCAAAGAATTGATCAAATCTTGCAATGAGGCTCCTGGCAGACTTCGCTGTACTCTGATTGATAGAGTTGGTTTCTGGATGGTTTGATAAAATTATTTTAATATGTAATGTTTTCTAATAGTTCAATGTACTTAGACGATCAACTGAGCACATCCAACCGTGTATAATAAATTACATTTTATTCTTTAAAAAAATATCGTCTACGATCGTCTAACTGTAGATAGTAGAAAGCAAGAAAACTTCAAATGAATCAGACACATCTTGAGGGTGGGTGTGGGTACGTTTATTCTATCTCATACACACCGATACTCTCAATTTGTTTTGAAAAATCTGGAAAGAATGAGTTAAACATTAACGTCAAAGCATGTATGTGACAGCATGAACACGTTAAAATTAGTAGAAACTGCAAAATAATTTAGTAGAAACGGCTAAATTGAGCAGAATAACAGACGCATTTTAACGAGTTCATCCATGCTGAACTCGTTAATTTGCATTCAAATTTCATTAAAACGATATTTTAATAATTTCTTATTTGAACTCGTTTTTCTTTGAAGATGTTATCTGCCCGGGTAGTAACTCATAATGGTCAGTTACTCAAGATATAAATAACTATATTTCCTCGCAAAGTGTTTTTAATGTTCACACTCTCAGGAATATTTTTACTTTAGATATAATCAATGTAAAGTGTTGAATATATCATTCTGTAGGTAATTAAGAACAATGTATAGTTTGAAATATAAGTAATATTGAACATTTTTCTTTTCAATGTGATCGAAACATGAGAGATTTTTAAGTGTCAGACTGATATTCATTGATAATAATTGTATTAAAAAAAAGCATCATCATGAATATACTGTTTGGGAAATTCCCTGTACGTTTGATTATTGAATTGTCAAATAGCGCCATCTATTAAATTTTATTTTTCTATTGGTTAAACAACTTCATCCATTGTCGTCATACGTACATTATAGTTGTCTTTAAACAACCGTAACTCTGCAAGGCATCATTGATTTTTTTAAACATTCATATTAATGTTGTCTTTTTATTGATCATTGTAATTTACAATTTATTTTTCGTTTTTTTTAGTTCTTATCAATGACATCTTCTCCATCGCCTTTTTCTAATAATAACAAATTACAAGTCTTACCACAACCAGTAAGTCAATTTAGAAAGAAAATTTATACTTAACTAGGAATTTTTCTCTTCCTAGACAACATTATTATTTACTCAATCAGCTAATAATAATTTAACTATAAATAATATTGGTAATACAACACAAAATATTCGACAAACAAATATACAAAATGGATCATTTATTCAACAACAACAATTATCTGGTGGAACAATAACAACACCAACAAGTATTGTTCGTCTTAATCAACCTTTACAAACACAAAATCAATATCAACCTCATACTGTTTGGACAAATAATACTTCACAATTATCACCGAAAGTTCAATATTCACCAACAATAAAAAATGGTAAAATTATTAGAAAATGAATTTACAAAAAAAAACAATTCTTTTTTTTTCTCTTCTATTAGAACCAACGACACCTGGTTTTCAACAACAATCTTCAATTTTACCAACGAAAGTTGTTACACAACCAGTTGTTCGACAAACAGTAGTAGCACCACAACAAGCTCCGAAATTTACTGATGCTCAAATAAGTGATTTCGTTGGAAAATGTCGAACATTTTTAACAACATTACTTAAACTTGCTGAAAAACAAGCACCAGAAAAATTACCTATGGTTCGATCTTGTATACAAGATCTTTTAGAAGGAACAATTGATCCAGAATCATTTACACAACGATTACATACACTTTACAAATCACAACCACATACATCACTTGTACCATTTTTCAAAGTAAATTTCTTATTAATGTTTTATCATGATATTAAAATCTTTCATTCATCAATAATCGATCGAATGAACTAAATTTTCTCATACTAGTTCATCATCCTCGGAAAATCCAGTTATTTTATTGGTTACTAGCTCTAGATATTTATCTTTCTTGGAATATTCCATGTTTCGTTTTCCTTCCAAATATTTCAGTTTGATAAAATTTTTCTTCGAAAATGAATATTTAGGAAGTATGAATCATTGGGAAAAAAACCGTAGGAATAAATAGAAATGAGATGAAATTATATAATTCATGTGAAATAACGTTATAAATGATTAGAAACAAACATTATATTTTAAGTAATAATTATTTCTTTTAGTTAGCATTGCCATATATGCGTCAAATTGTTAAAAATACTTTTGGTCAACCAATAACTATCGAATTATTAGAAAAATTAAATTTACCATCGAATAAAAGCAATACAATTGGTAATATTTCAACAACACCAACAACGTCTCGTGTTGTTGTAAATCCATCACTTTTAAGTCAACAACCAACTTCTGGTGTACAACAACCATTATTGTATACAACAGTACAACCACAACAAAAAATTAATCTTTTACAACAAACATCTCAATCATCATTAATTGGTTCAACCGCATCATTACTTGGACAACAACAACAACAGCAACAACAAGCTCGAGCACAAATTGTTAGTTCAATTCATTGATTTTTTTTCTCGTGCAATTTTATTTTCTCTGCATAATACTTTTAGAGTATAACGGGAATTCGACCAATTGTTGCATCAGTTTCTCCATCGTCGAATACTAATCTTCTTACTGGACAACCACAAATTCAACCAATTACACAAACAATTATTCAACAATCTGATTCATTTTTACAAAGAACATTTCTATCACCATCAACAGCACTTCAACAACCACAGATTATCACTGTTAATCATCAACCTATTCGAACAGATATAGTTACAGGTCAAAAGACATCATTAACTAATATCTCTTCTCTTCAACAACAACAACCGCAAATTCAATTACAACCAAGAATAGCACTTAAGTTAGTCATTTTCATATATATTTAATGTAATAATCTATTTTCTTTTTTTTAAGAAATGATGATGATACATCTGATGATATATTGGGAAATAGTGGTTTATTGACTGCATCATCTGGAGTTGTCGATGATCGTCATACTCGTCATATCACTCATGATAATCGATTGTTATCGACAATGGTTTTACGTCGACGTTTAGATCATTTGAGTAATTAAAATCAATCAATCATTTTTTTTTCTGATCATAATTTTTCATTTAGTTAAAAAAGATAAACGATGGGAAGGTATTAATATGACTTTACATGATGATTCTGTTCTTGCACTTATTTCAAATGCAACTGAAGAAAGACTTAAATGTTTAATTGAAAGTATTAAAACAATTGCACAACAACGAACGGCTCTTTCTTCTCAAGTAATATTTAGTTAGAAATTTTTTTTGTTTATTAGATTTATTTTGTAATAGACGGAACGTTCTCAGATGGAAGAACAAAATAATAATGAAACGATGTTATCTTTTGGAAAAGGAGAAAAACGTAAATTTGAAGAAAATATCAATCAATCTGAACGGATATCTTCTAATCAACCAACAACTATGTCGAGTTTTATGAATAGCAATAAAAAATGTGTATGTTTTTACTTATGAATGATTTATTTAGTATTATTTTCGTTTTTTTATAGAGGTTAGTTAAACGTAAATGTCAAGCAAATCTTCGTGATTTAATAGTCATTATGGAAAGAGATAAACATCTTAAACGATCATCACTTCTTTTCAACGCTCTTGATAAAGCATCTTAAACAAAAGATTTATTTATGTATTTCACATGGTTTTACATGTTGAATAGTTTAATCTAGATACAAAAACATACTTTATATCTTGTTTATGTATATGTTCTTATTTATTGTTTCTTTTTCTGTATATTTCTGTCATTGTCATTTGATATTTTCTCCTATTTTTTTTTTCTTTTGTATACGATATATCTTTATCTTTCCTTACAGTGAAAAAGAAGGATTGCGCTTTGATAAAAACATGAATGAATGATTGGATTTATTCTTTTCAATAATTAAAATGCAAGAACTGCATTCATCATTTAGTATATCGCTGAAAATGAAGATCTTATACTAGATAGAATATTTATATACATTTAATAATCAAAAAGAATTAGATTATTCGATGAAATTGTTTGAATGATATGAACAATTTTAAATACAAATCAGATATCCACTTTGAAGCGTTTGCTTTCTCATTACCAGTGTAAGACATAAGCAATTGTATTTAGATTTTTTGATCTTATTGTTGAAAATATAATTCTTGATTATTCTTCGTCACGTTTGAGTGAACACTAGTGTCAATAGCCATTCTAGGAGGCAAAAAAACATCATGAAACTTCGTTTTTGCCTAAAGATATTGTATAAAAATATCAGTCAAATAAATGGATAAAAATAATGAAGAGATGGAATTTACTGGAAAAGAATCCATGAGAGACTGTTCTATGATGAATATCAGGTTCAAGTCGTTAGAACTGACATCCTTAGTTATTATTATAAACTAAACGTAAACTCATAGTTTTTGATGAATTATATGATTTATTTTCTATTCTCATCGAGAAATGATAAATACAATCAAAGTAAGAGTAGAAATTAAGTATAATTATTCAGGGTGATAAGACCAGAGTATATTTTTCAAAAGTTACAATGCAAGACTTGTCGCTACCTTATGAGCAATAAATTAATTAGCAAATTATTTGTAAAACATACAACATGAAAACTTTGTTTATATCTAAATGTAGAGGTGCGTGTATAATTGACAATAGATAGTTGCTATCTTTTTTAATTTCAAATATAATTTTTTTTAAATATATAATCACGGGGTCTACGAAAAATGATCGAACGAAAATTGATCGATACGAAAATTGGTCTACGTGAGAATAATCGACTTAATTGAAACGAAAATAACAAGCTGAGAATGTTTCTTTGTTTATATAAATAAATTAAATAATGCTATAAAAAAAATAGAGAAAAATAATCCATAAATCATACAATATTCTGTAAATGAAACATTTTCTAATGCAATCAACTATAGTGCACGTCTTCGTCATCTTAGCATGTATCCACTACTTACTCTTTTAATGCAACTAGATAGTCTTGCTCATAATTTCTGACTTGTTCTTTTCTTCTAAATGTAGTTCGTATTAATTTATGTGTTTAATTGAATACAGTTGTAGTTGTTATCTATACAATAAATATATTCTCAAGAATAAACATATCGGTTATTTTTCGTGCGGACTAATTTTCGTATCGATCAATTTTCGCTTTCTCGTTTCTACTATCGATAGTATCATGAAAAAAACGTTTTTAACGTATTAACATATAGTAATTGTATGACATGAAAATATTCATTCTTTTTCATCTATAGGAGTCACTTCTTTATTTGTTAAAGTAATATTCTATCTTAAGGACGATTGTTCAACCTTATATAATGTTGACTTTCAATGACACATACTATTTCATATGACAATTGCATGTACCTTTTGTTCTTGTAATATAGATCCTTTGTTTAAATGAAAATTTAACATTATTATATAATCTATGTACTAGAGAATAAATACTGAATTTTGTCTAAATTCTTCTTTATTGATATTAAAGAGTAAATCAAGATTTTTTTTCTAATATAAAAGCTAATTGTAAAATCAACATAAAGTTTATTGGGTCAATATCATTTTGGTTGTTCATTCATAATCAAATACTATTATGTTATACATCCATTGATATGATATTGTGTTTACTCTTTAACCTCTTCTTTTATTCATTGTTCATCAAAAGCTAACACATGCTCAAAATAACGTGATGAGTAACGTTAGATATTATACTATTCTTTTGCCTCATGCTTGAATAATTCTATCATTCTTTCTTTTCTATATACATATATATTCATATTTGATTTTCATTTCGTATTGACTCACATTATTGAACGTTAAAAAACAATGCTGAACGCTATACCAGATAGACGTAATGTAGATGATAGAAGCGAAGTATTTCTGGCACCTAACGAAGAAATTCATAGTGAACAAAAAGATGAAACTGAAACAGAAGAAATTTGTGCAATTCATGCAATAGTTGACTTAGGTGGTCGACGCAAATCATCTATGAGTATCAGCAAAAGTGATTCATCTTCATCAAATAGTACTGAACTTCCAAAAATAAAGTCAACAGTTGATATGGGTAAATTATTATTTTTATTTCTTATATATTGAGTATTTTTGAGGTTTTTATATAGAAAAAGAATTATTTACAAACATGAAAGAGGAAATATTTTCTTCATTGATGCATAAAATAGATTTAGTCTATTATATTATTCTGAAATGAATTCTACAAACAAATTTCTGTCAGATCTTTTTAAAGGTTCACAAGAACATTATATATATCTAAATGAATTATTAGTAATCATTTATTTATGCTTTTTATTTCATCAATAGTTCCACGTCCTATATTTGATGGTATTCGTTTGGATTCTAATAGATTAAATAATCCATGGTTTCGTCTATTAGTTGAATGTGTTGCTGAATTATTCGGCACAACTATTCTTGTTTTATTCGGATGTTCAGGCATTGCTCAATTTACTTTATCACGTGGTGTACTTTCAAGTTTTCTATCAGTTAATTTTGCGTTTGGTTTTGGCGCATTAATTGCTGTTTATGTTGCTGGTCCCATATCAGGTATATTTCATCAAATCAAATCAATCTAAATATATCTTATCATTTTTCAGGTGCACATCTTAATCCGGCTGTATCAATTGCAATGTTAAGTTTACGTTCAATTACACCATTACAATGTATTACATACATGCTATCACGTATGCATATATAAACAGTATATTTAGGACATTGATTTTTTTGTTTTAGAATTTATTGGAGCATTTATTGCCGCTGCATTAGTATTTGGAACGTATTATGATGCAATTAATAAATTTGATGGGGGTGTAAGACAGGTAAATATTTTTGGTTTTTGTTATTTGTTAACAATGATAAATATTAGGTAAGTGGTGATAAATCAACTGCTGGAATATTTGGAACATTACCTGCACAAGGTACTAATCAAGTATCTCTTTTCTTTGATCAAGTTCTTTCAACAGCTCTATTACTCATTGCTCTTTGTTCATTAGCAAATAAACGAAATAAACTGGTAGCAAATGCTCAAATTCCTCTAGCTGTTGGATTTATTATTGTGGCTATTGGTGTTTCATTTGGTAGATAAAATAGTTATCAAATGAATAAAAAAAACTGTTTTTTTCTTCTTCTTAAGGTTATAATTGTGGTTTTCCAATAAATCCAGCACGTGATCTTAGTCCACGATTATTTACTTTTTGTGTTGGTTATGGACGTGAAGTATTTTCTGTTGGTAATTATTATTTTTGGATACCATGTATTGGTCCTATATTTGGAGCATTGATTGGTGCATGGACTTATCATGGTTATAGTAAATTAATGAAAATATATATTGGAGAAGATGAGAAAGAAATAGCTCGAGCTCGATATCAACTTGATTTTCAAAATATTTCACGGTTGTAATTAACGTTTGATGGATGTAAATATATTCAGATGATGTGATGTTTTCAAATAAACATACCAATAATTAGATAGAAACTATAACTGTGTTATGCCTTTTTTTTTAAACTTCCATAAGTGAATGTTTAGTTTAGTGTAAATCTTGATTAGTCGTAAAAAATTGTTTTCAATAAAATATATGGATTTTCATTTAAGTTTTTCCGTAAAAGGTGTGGGCTTCATCTCACACTCACATTCATCCTCAAATGTATTGAAAGAAAACAGTTGGAAATTATAGGTATTCAATAATAAGATCTCAATAGTAATTTTATTTACACATACATGCATATTTTTACTATGAAAAATTATTTCAAAGATAGAACATATTAGCATGCAAGAGTGATATACCACCTAAAATATACGAAAGAACACTATCAACCATAAACACAAGTGCTGAATAACCATTAAGTTCAATTCGATCAAGTATTTGAATTAATGTTAATGTCATAGCAATGCCTGAACCAAAGAAAGTTAATGGTACAAGAATGTAACATTGATTTTTATAATCCAATGTTGTTGTCATTAATATAAATGATGAAAGTGTACTTATTGTTAAGAATATAATAGAGAATACAGCTAATATTGTAACCGATCGATCTAATTCTTTTCTATCACAACACACTGCATTTGAACATTGTTGAAATAAACCTGTTCGATTTGTAATTGAATTTTCATATTTAACATTCCAATTATTTGTTGAAATTGCTAAAATAGTTGTACTTAAAATAACTGTCGCTATAATAGCAATAAGTAAATCAATAGTAACTTTTTGATTTGTGAATGTGACCATGTTTAAAAGAAATGGTAGAATAATACTGATTGATTTTCTTTTATGGAAGCTTTTGAAATATGATATACGAACTGTCTGTTGTTATTCACATCATTAGATCTATGTAAATGACTCAAATTACGATATTTACAATAACGAATTGATGTAAATTCAAGGTTATGATTACCAGTTTCATATGTCATATCAAACGACGTAATACGTTTAAGATTCAAAACTTCCTCAAAAAATAATTCAGAGTCTATTACATTATAGTAACGAATCCAGCTTTGAATCACTATGAAATATCTATGGACATTTCTACTATAGTTTCATCTCGAAATCGAAGCCTTCATAGAATTAATTCTTCATGATTTTTTCGAGAAAAATTGAATTTTTCACTTTTTTTTTATTCAGATTCAATCTGTTCGAATAGTATGAAAAAAATAACATAAACAAAATGAAAGACAACAGTAACAATGAAATATACTCATAAACATATTTTAAATTTAATATCGTTTTTTGGTTTCATCTAACTGTTCTTTTCCAATATTGGAATCATATTGCTTTTCGTTGCACTTCAATATCACAAAAACAAAAACACTAAACGTAAATAACATGAAAAAAACAAAGAAGAACAAAAAAAAAGGTTCTTCTTTGGGGTATTTTCCTATCTTCAATCAAAGACTATATACAAAATATGTAGAAAACTATTTAAAAAAAAATATAATATATGAGATTAATGTGGTTTTTCAACTTGTGTACTATAATTTTGAATACGTTGTTCGAAATCTTCCATGGAACAATCAATTGGAATTGACTAAAATTATAAATAGAATTGATATTACAAAAAGAAAATGGTTAAAATCGATTTTTACAAACCTTTCCAGAAAGATTAAGTAGTTCGGTTACTTCGGTTTGTAAACGTTGAGCTAATGTACGCCAATGTGCTTCATCAGCTTTCCGTTGTTCAACAATCTAAAAACACAATCGATTAATGAATTATAGAAAAAATTTCAGATTTACTTTTGTCATTTTTTCTCGATAAGATTGCATAAAAACTCCTACATCAAATCGACTAAGATCATCATAATTCATTGATGTTACTTGTTCACGTGTTAATTCCCAATCAGGTGGTAACATAAACTAAATAATATTTGATAGTAAGAAAAACAAAATTAGTTATTTAAATAAATTTACTTTAATTAAAGCTTTAAATTTCTTTGCAATAGTAAATAAAGGTTCATTTTCATTTGTATTCGTTTCATCAATCGATGATCTCGTTGTTGTTGATGGTGGTGGAGTACCCACATAAGACCATGCTGATGATTTATAACTGAATGAATAATCGAATTCAGGTGATGGAAATTCATCAAAACGCATTTTAAATATGCCACGTTTATCATTTACATTTATAACTTGACCAGGACGTCGAGCACCTTGATACATTGCTGATACACGTGCACCTATTGTTGGAGGTGGAAGAGGACCAACTGTAATTATTTCTGACTGATCAATATTTTCAGTATCATTATCATCATCAAGTATTTGTACATAATTGGTTGATGTGACAGAATCTAATAATGATGTTTGTTGATTATTTGAACGTGATGTCTAGAAAAGAATATTATCCATTAAAATCTTTTCAATGAAGTTTACATAACGAACAATAGGCTATTCCAGTGTGGTAACGCTTTATGTATCTAACTTAAAACCATCTCAGTCGAAGTCGTGAGTCTTATGGTCAGTAGTATATCTGAATTAAACTATGAGTGTATGTAGAATCCAAATTTTTCTTAATATCCCTATTGATGATTTATTTTCTTATTTAAATGTATATCAATCTTTGAAGACATACTTGTTCAGTAGTTAATAAGGAAGTTTCTTCTTCTTCGTCGTCGTCGTCATCATCGTCATTAGTAGTATCATGAGTTTTTATAATACGTCGTTTTATTTTCTTTTTCGGTTTTGCTTTTGTTGATAATGAACGAGATGTCGAAATAGAGCGTTTTTGAGAATTTGTTGTTGATGATGATGATGACGATGAAGCATTACTTAAATGAGTCGATAGTTTTGAAGTCTAAAGATGATCAAGAAACATTATATACATAGATATACATTTAAAGTATCTATTTACAGCATTCAATGTTGTTGATGAAATTTCAGCATTTGATATACGTTTATTATTTGTTGAAGATCGAGTTAATGGTGAAGGTGCTCGTGATAATACACGACTTTGATTATTTATTTCTTGAGACTTTTGTTTTAGTTCACCTTCTGGTATACCTTCAAGTTTTTCATTTAATAAACATCTGAAAAAATTATTTCTTATTATGATTAAATCCAAATCTATTTTTAGAATACATACGAATTATTAAGAATATCAGTATTATTAGAACATTGCCATGATTCAAGTTGTGCTTGTGTTAATGGCATTGTATTAGTAGAATAAGGTAAACGTCGCCATTTTAAACATTTATTACATTGAATAAGCATAGGGACAGCTACTTGGCGACGTTTAATTGCTTCAGAATCATTGGATGGTGGTCGATCAAGTTGATCATCTCGATAACCTTTAAAATATCAAATAAAAATATTCAATATTAATAAAAATCTAATTTACCATAAGTTTCCCAAAATTCTTTAATATAATGTTCCACGCCAGTATCAGTCCAATATTGTCGCATATATTCTCCTATATTTTTAAGTAAAAAATGATATTCTTTTTCATCAGCAAATGATTGTTTATTATGTGTAGGTTCAAGTACTATTGAAGGAACATCAACAATACCAATAACACCACGGCAATATCTATCAAAACAAGAATTAAATGAATTTATTAAATAATTAAATAAATAAAATTTACAAAGTTTTTTTATTTGGTTGTCCAATTTTTTCATACATTTTAATAAGTCGTCCACAATTATAAACGAAAACTCCATCAGCTGCACGATTTTGTATATTTAATCCGAATGTAAATGTTAAAATTTTTGTTGTATTTAATTCCGATTTTTTCCTTAAAAGTCCAGTACGTAAACGATTTGCAATATCTTTTAAATCAGCTGCATGAATCTGTAATTTTCTTAAGCGTGTACGTTCATCAATTGTATATGTTATACCCAATCGTTGTTGTATATCATGAACTTGCGAATCAGCTTCACGTATACGTTCATCTAATGATTCAAGTTCTTGTTCACACTTTTTTATTTCTTGTTCGGAACGTGTTTTAAAACGTGTAGATTTAAATTGATATTGACGAGGTTTATATAATGTATGTGGTAATCTTTTTGTTATAACACGTCGTTGTTGAATTGTTATACGCATACGTGGTTCACAATAAAGAATTGAAACATATGCACGAAATGAACGATATTCAGGTGGTATACTAAAAGTATAAAACTAATACATGGAGAAAATGTATGACATAGATGAATACAATGTAATAAGTTTGGGTGAGTTTTCGACAATGATTTTTAGTCTAACGAAAAAGTCATGCTCCTTTGTATTATCTTAGAAACAGATCTTGTTCAGTATTTTTCTTCGAAAATGTAATCATACAAAATGAAAAATCCAGATTTCGGTATAGTCGAAATATATGTGATAGGTGTTTTTAAGAGCTTAACTATAGTTTTGTCTTTAGTTAATGTATCTGACATGTTGTTTCGAATATTAAGTTGATTTTAAATAGAGTGATGCTACAGCGTATGTCATAGATCATATGTAGATTCCAAATAATGAGTCTACCCTAGTAGTGCCGCCCTCAGCTTTATGTAACTCCGAATGAACCCTGCCGATGAATTTTAATGTAATTGCGTGTTCCATTAGAAAACAATGCTCTAATCGGAAAATTGAGGTTCATTTCTTATCCTTCCATCGCTATCGCTTTAGATTCGCTGTTGTCATCGCTCACACACATCCTACACTCCACACTACATAGTTAAATTCGCCCCACACTTGTCCTTCAAAATTACGAAATAATTCAAAATTTTATCATATTGTTACATTTATCACTAGCGGAGTCAAAAATGAACCCGGCTGGTACTTATTCGGGGGTAATATCGACCAAATGCCTGATATAGTCATTCGAATTGAAATATATTTCATATTTGTTTGTTATGTAGAATATGTTTTGAAAAAGAAATATGCAACGAGCGATTTCTATTCAATTTACCTATCATCATTATCATCAAATAGATTTCTTCGATTTTTTGAATCAATTAACATATCATATGGATCTGTTTTTATATTAAGTTCTGCTTCACCGGTATCAGATAATTTCACATTATATAGAACAATTAATGTTCCACTTGAAGATGTAATTAAATTAAATTGTTTAAATAAATCATCAATTGTTTTAAATGGAGAATATTTTGTAATTAAATACATTTCAAGTTCATGTTTAGTTTTATCATATGTATATGTACGTGTCCCATTTATTTGTTCATTATCAGTATTTTCAATTGGTTGTTGAGTGATTAAATCAAAACAAGGCATTGGACACATTATTTGAGTTATATGTTCTTCTTGATGAAATGTTCGTGAAAGAAATAAACATGTACCAATATTATCTTTTTTTGTTAATAATATAAAATCATTTGATATACGCATAGCACCAGATTTTAAACCATTACCATATTGACCAATTTGATTAGAATCAAGCGTATGGCGTTTTCCGGATTTACCAAAAACAATTACATTGAACACATCGTCTAAAAACATATACATATGTCATTTTGAATAAAAATTATTTCAGTATTTCATCCGTATAAATATCACTTGTTTATTTGATGAAACGTACCGTAATGCATTCCACAACCATCATCCAAAAATGCCAAATAAAATCCTCCACGTAAAGATGGATCTTTTCGTGTATAAATATCAAGATTTGTTGCGCCAGCATCTCTTGAATTATCAACTAATTCAGCTAATGCACCAAAAAGAAATGTATGTGTAGTTGAATTTGTATGCAAATATTCAAAGCTTAATTGAGCTTTATTTAAACAATCGTATTGATTCATCATCATTATTATCTCATTCTTTTCGTTTTTATCAAAAAGAAAAAATAAGTAAATGAAGTGAAATTGAAACGAAATAAAATATTTTTTGTGATTACACAGAAAAAGAAAAAGAAAAGAAAATAAATGTGTAAAACATTATTACATTAAGCAAACATTGAAAGCAATGAAAAAATTGTTTTTTTTTGAAAAATATAAATCTGAATTTAATGCGAATGTTCAAGATCAAATACATATGCGGCTTTTTTATGCATGATTAACTGATTGTCGACAAAATAAAAACTATCTGACTTGGTTTCATTTGGATATTCAACCATTTCTTTAACTAGAAGAAAGAAAAGTTTTTTTTTATTGGATGAAAAATAATGAATTTAAATAATTACCTTGCTTGGCAGTGAATTCTGGCATTTCATAAATATGTTCAATTGAATTTCTTGTATTTGGTGGACAAAAACCAAAATCAAAATCAAATGATTTGATTAATTGATCACGAAAATAATGACGTTCAATCATTCGAAATGATTGTACTTCACGATCGCCTACTGTAAAATCGACTCTAAATTGAACAAAATGAAAAATTTATTCGTCAATATATGCAAAGAAGGATATTATTTTATAGTAAAACAGATATCAATTAATTTTACTTTCATATTGAACATATTTTTCTCTTGTTTTAACTCCTAACTTTATATCTACATAGTATTCTCATCCATTTCACCCCGAACTGTAGAGTAGCTATTAAAGAAAACTCAGTGTAGTTTAGACTTACAGAGCGCCGACTTGTTTAAGTTTGAGGAATGATGATGGAAAATGATATTGTACAAAACGACCAACCTCAAGTTCTTGATCATTATCTGGATCACCTCCATCTACTAATTTTGAGATTAAAATACAAAAAAATATAATAGAAGAAAAATTTATCATACCTTGTCCTCGTTCCACTTCAAAAAGTACCTTATTTGTTTTCATATCACGAATCCGAAAATGAACAAAATCAATTTTATATACATTTCTATCTGTTTCTGTTAAATAATCTACAATAAAAAACATAATAAAAAACTTTGCTTTTTTTTTCTCAACCCATTATTTACTATTTGTAGCTTTTCTTAATTTAAGAATATCACTAATTGTAATTGGTGTTTCTTTTTTTCTTAATTCTTCTTCCGTAATAGGGGCTTCATTTGATGTTATACTATTACTGGATGATTTACCAGAGTTTGTTTTTGATGAAATCAAAGTCGATGCCATCGGATAAAGAAATTTTCTCTAAATACAAGAAAAAGATAATGTATATTTTTTAACCGACAAAAAGGGTTATATATGTTTTATTTTTTTTTCTCAAAAGAACTGTACAATACGGTCTGTGCAAAGGAAGTCAAATACACCACCACAACAACAGCAACAACAACAAAAACAACAACAAAAAAAAAGAAAAGAAAACAAACGAAAGAAGAAGAACATGATTTTCTTAACATTCACATACAATGAAAACTCTAGGAACTTAATTTTCTTATTCTTTCTTACCAGTAATCTAAGAAAAGAAAAAAAAGAAACGGAAATAAACAATGCAATAAATTGTATATGTAGGTGTTTTTTTTTTCAGAAAGATAAATAAACAAAACGAAGAAAATGAATAGTTAATCGCAGCAACACATTTTTAAAATAAATATGTGCGCATGCATATCAATGAAATTACACAACAAAACGGATAAAAATAGAAAAGACAAAAACAAAAGACAATGTTTTTTTTTGTAATATATTTAGTTTAATGATCAACTATCGATGCAGTTGCTGCCGTTAAAATTCGCACCGGCCTAGAAAAAGAAATTTTAAGTCTTATTTGAATAACAAAATAGAAAGAAGATCAAAAATTTAAACATTGATAAGAGTAATATTTTCTTAAAATACTTAGACATGAATGAAGTATACTTGTAAATTAATTATAAATCTATTTTTATCATTTTTCTTAAGGAATAAATAGATGAGTATGTAAAGATATCTTCATAAGAGGTATTACTTCAATATTAGACTACATTTAGTAATATCTATTCCTTTTTGATTGAACTTACTATGCAAAAACAAGAGTAGATTATATAATTACATTAGAATTCTTTTTTTAATATCATAAAACTATGTAGATTTATATTCTTTTTTCCAGTATGAAATCGAACAGTTACTCGGATATGAAGAAGTGTTTGTAAAACAATTATACTTGAAGTGAAAACTTATTTCCCGAATATGATATTTACTTTAAAAGTGACAATATCATTAAAGCAATGCATGAGTATACAAGCTATACTATTTTATAAATTCTCTCATTAAAAATAACCTAGATATTCTAACAATCTACTCTTTTGTCGGGAATAGAGATGTGCGTGACCGGAACCGGAACCTACATTTGAATTCGGGGCTATATAATAACCTTATTCAAGAAAAATGAACCAAAAAGTGCTAATCGTCGACTAAACAAATTGAAAAACGAGTATTGAAGAATAACTTCAGAAATTCTATGACTAATTTTCGATTAATTGTCTCTAGGACCATATTAGAGATGAGCGTGACCAGTTTTGATCACAGTCTCAGTCTCGGTTACCGAAATCGGGACCAAATAAAAATATTTACCGGGACTATAATCGGGACCGGGGCCTAAAAAGGTTGGTCCCGCACATCTCTAGTCGGAAAGTATATTTCAATATCATCCATTGCAGCTCAAACATCATCATTTTAGGTTTCTATTACACTAAAAGTATAAACATTAATTCGTAACAACAGTTCTTCTGTTTATATCAATAGTTCATATGTATCCATCTTTAAATCTGACTGTAATCAATTTGATATATTTTCTCGTTTGTAAAGAATTTCAGTATTTTTCAAGATAAGTATTGGAAAGAAGTACAAAAGCGAGTTCTTTCAATTATGAACAAAATACTTCTAACTCATCAACGATTAAATCTATAGAAATTGTTAAACAAACTCGAAAGAAAATCTATGACAATATTTTAACATAGTGTATGATTAGATGTATGATGATAAAACATACTTGATGACACCATCTGTCGATTCATTAGATGCAGTTGATTTAGTTCGAGGAACATGTTGTTCTTTTTCAACAACTTCCTCAATATGTTTTTCTAATTCAGCAATTTTTGGATCACGCTCATCACGTGGTTTACCTAAATATATATATGTATATATCTCATATAGAATTTGTTGATATAATGAAAATAATATTATATTTACCAACACCAAAAATATTTGAATTTCTTGCGCCTGGTTCCGGTGTTGGATTATCATCGGTTGATGATGAAAGTTTTTGTGAACGAGGTAATAATTGTAAACGTGGTCGATTTTCTATATATATATAATTAAAATAGATTTAAAAAGAAAAAAAGAAATGAGAAATTTACCAGCTGCTACAGAACTATTATCAACATCCGGTAAAGTTTCACTATTTCCCTTTCGGATACGTCCACTATTATCAGGATAACTTCGACTATTATTTGACCGATTGGAATTTAATCGTTGTCGATTAGTATTCGTATTGTTATTATTATTATTCACATGATATGACAAACCCATGTGAAGTGGAGGAGGAGGTGCTTGTTGATGATGATAAAATTGTTGCGCTTGATTAGAATATTGAGGTGAAAATTGATTGTAATAACCGCGTCCACCTGACATTTGTGGTGCTCCTCCACCACGGTGATAATTTCCATTATTACGACCACGAACGGATTGATTACCACTCATTGGACGTGATGATGACTGTTGATTTGTACGTGGTTTAGGATTTTTATTGCGAACAACCTAGATAGAAAAAAATACGATTTTTCATTATTTACTTTTGAAATTAAACAAATATTTTTACTTGAAAATCATCACCGCCATATGCATTAGTAGCACTTGGTGGTGGTGATGGTTCAGTAACAGTTTCATCAATTGGGCAATCAGCCCAATTACGACTTTGTTGTCGAACTATTGTTGTACTTCCATGATCAGTACCATCTTCATTCGATGTTGGAGTATCAGGTGCAACAAAAACATCATCATTCGAAGCTTTACGTGGTGGAGTTTTATTCTGTTGAGTATGACTATTACGACGTTCATTAGTTCTACCTGAACCTGATGTACGACGTGGACGTTCAGTATAATATCCTACAATAGAACAATAACAAAAAAATTAATAGATCGTTATAATCTTACCATCAGTATAACCTTCTTCAACATTTTCGGAAACTTCTTGTTGACGATAATTATTAGTATTTCGGCCACCTTGATGTAATCCATTATTACTATTTCCTGATGGATGACGACGACCATCACGTGATTCAAAACCAGCTAGAAAAATAAATATATATATTAAAATTTCTTATGTAGAGAGAATGAAAAGCTATGGTTATTTCTATTTTACTTGGTTTATATATTTATAAAAAAATAAGAATTTTCTTATCTTTTACTAACGTCATACCAGAAGTAATTCTTCAATATCGTATAATAAGATTAATAAGAGACTTTATTCAATGTTCACTGTTAGTAAAGGAAGTGTCCTACGTTCCAGTGATATTTTAATTATATTCAACTACTAATAGAATTTTAATAAGAAACTGTTTCCTACGACAAATGACAGCTACATAAATTATAATGTCAAAAAAATATATGTAAGTAAATTTTTAGAAATAATAAGATATTTTCTTTAAAGTTTTGACGGCGGGTTTATTTTTTTGAAATAACTGATAATTAATTTCATTTATCAATCGAGATCTATTGCAAGTATGTATATAATCTGCAATATGAGACAAAACGATAAATAGATAGCTGATATCTAGAGAACTAAATAACTTCTAGATCGATGACGCATATATGCGTCATCCGTCTTCAACGAGTTGACTAATTGAAAATCATATCATATACTATTCGATTTAGCTTCATTTCCTTTTCCAACAGTGAAAAATATAGTTTTCTATTGAATTTATTGACAAAAACATTTGTCTTTTTTCTAATCGAAATTTTATTATCGTATTTTAAATTGATTGATAATTAAATATTAATGAAATATAGTACATGTGTTTTACTTGCAGTTTATATTGGATCTAAACTTTCTAAATTAGTATACGATATTGAAGCATCATTATTGTAACTTTTAGTATATGCTGTATCATTAATAGAATAGCCATAAATTTCTCTCATTGAAATACAATTTCAAGCAAGATTTGTATGATAAGTAAAGATCAAAGAAATACTGGGTTCTTAACTTTGTAGATGTGTAATTAGATCACATACTGGGACAGCATATACTAAATGTCAATACTGCATATTAATATCTCTCGTGTGTATCTCTATAACTATCATATGAATTCATTGTTATTTAATAGCGCTCTAGATTAGATAAAAATCATTAAAATTCAACTTATTATGTACTTTATGATACGAACAAGTCAAATGGTATCAATACAATACTAGAAACTCTTATAACAGTCATATGAGAATGTCTCCATAATATTTATATATTTCGAATAAACTTCTACAGTTGACATTTGGTAATATAATTCTTTTTCGGATAGGGATATTCACTCTATACGATAGAAATATGAGAATTAAATAATTACGTTTATTTCGAAATCCTTCAGATTTTATTGCACCTAATGGTCGAGCCGCAACATCAATACGAATTGAACGATCATTAATACACTAAAATAAATATTTCATAGAAAATTTTGTATTTCGTCTTTTATTTACATACTGTTCCATCTAATTCAATAGCACGACGTAATGATTCTGCATCGTCAAAATCAACATAAGCAAAACCTTTAAATTAAATCAAAAATAATTTCAATCAAAAATATATACAAAATTCTATTACCTCGAAATCGATCGGTTTGTCGATCACGTACTAATCGAACTTGTTTAATTTTTAATCCAACAAATAAATGATTTTCAAAATCACCTTGAACCATTGTATCAGGTGCATTACCAATATAAGCTGTAAACGGAGGTTCAGTTGGTACTACATGATTCCGTGGTGCACCACCGCCGCCGCCGCCGCCTCGTTGATTGGCATATCTAAATAATTAATTTTTTCTTATTAATTAATCATTCACTCAATGACAAATGTTTTCTTACCCATATGTATTATAATTATCATGTTGATTACGTTTTGAATCTCTGCTAGGCATAGTCTATATAAAGACCCAAACAATAAGTGTTCGGGTCCAAATAAAATAAGGAAGAAAAAATGAAAAGTTTTTGTCTAAAAAAAACAAATAAACGAAAAAAAAAGAAGTCATTGTTAAAGTTCTTTTTGTTTGTTTCATGTTCACGTTTAGAAAAAAAGAAAAAAAAAGATGAAAACCTAAACAGTCCAACAGAAGAGAACGACGAAAGAAGTCTGGATTTACATAGAAAAAAAAGAAAAAAACCGAATGAACGACAATAAGGCGTTTTATATGTTTATATGAGACAGAGAGTAATGCAAACTTAATGTAAAAAAAAACGATGCAGCAGCAATAAACGACAAGATTAACGGATAGAAATGGGCTGTGCCCAATGTGAGAATAAGGATCAAATCACAGTTACAAGTTAGAGACACACGCACACGTTAGTAATAATAGCAGCAATAGTGAAAGAAGAAAAAAAAATGTTCGATAAGTCGTTTATTTTTATTGAAATGGACGTTGTTGACCTTGTTGATTATTATAAACATTACCACTAGTACGTTGTTGTTGTTGCTGTTGTTGTTTATTCACACCTTGTTGTTGACCTGCAGATTGTTGTGGAACATGTTGTGGTTGATTAGGCTGTTGATACATATATTGTCCTTCTTTATTCGATGATGATGAACCGCGACCATGATAATAATCATCATTACCCCCAATACCTGCTGATGAATTATTTTGATTATATTGTTGTCCTTGTTGCTTTGGTGCTTGTTGCTGTTGTTGTTGTTGAGTCATTGCTGTAGGTGCTGGAGCATACATAATTTGAGGACCTTAAAAAGAAATAGAGAATATTATAATATATATATTATCAATACCAACAGAGACCAAACAAAGATATATGAGCTTACGATCTTATACAAAGATCGATCATCAGTAAACATTTAATTACGTTTTCTTTCTAGTTGCATTTTGATCTATATCGATAATTAACTATTTATCTATATAGTTATGATAAGTTAATGTAATAAAAGACAATTTTGAATTATGATGATATTGATCTAAGAGGTATGCATTCTATATCAATCGTAAAGGTGATCTAGATATAGATTTATATGATGAATTAACTTTAATGATTCATTCAATCTATTTTTAACCTTCATACAAGGTCAAAAATTTTCCATGCTACAGATCAATTCGTAATTTTAATAAATTAAACGAATGTAATTTACGTTCTTTTTTTCTGCTCTATTTATTCTCTTTCAATCATAGATATATTTTATCCATATTTTCAATTCTTTCTTTGATAATTAATAGTTTTTAATTTCAATAATCGGGATTGGAGTATTTGGCTAATAATGTCTGTAAATATCTTCTGGATATTTTTCTTTTCTGAAAACTCAAGTAGTACATACATCTGTTTACTAATTAATCTATTAAATATTTATTAACCTTGTCATAGTAAAAATTATTTCCAGAGATATCTACTATTTCAAAACTCTCATTGTTTAGATAAAATAAATTTTCAATTCATATAGAACATAAACTGAGGAAAAACTATTTCATGCAATGTACCAGGTGAATAACTTGATCCACTTGGTGGATGACCAAGAAAATAATTTAATTGTGCTGGTGAATGTGTTGCTGCTTGTTGACCATGCTGTTGACTAGTCGATTGTTGAAGAGCATATTGTTGATATTGTTGTAATAACATAAGATTTTCTGTTATTGGTGCTCGAAAACTAATGAAAGAGAAGGATTATTTTAAAAATTAGTCTTTCCCTATTTTAATATTTTTATACTTCATTGTTTTATTGTCATTATTATTTGTTTGTTGTTGTTGTTGATTCTGTTGTGGAACTGGTGGTGTAACAGATCCATATCCACCTGAAGGTGATTGTGCTTGTTGTGCATTTGTTAATGGCATAAATGCATTTGAAAATAAATGCTCAGCATCATATGGTGTTGAATATGTTGGTCCACCTGTTTGTTGTTGAACTCCATATGCTGTTGAATAAGTTGCTTGTGTAAGTGGTGGTGGTTGTGCTGTAGGAGGAAATATTCCTGGTGGTACAGCTGGTGCTTTTTTCGTAGTTGTCGATGATGTTGATGTTGATACTGATGGTGTTTGTACATTTTTAGTTGTTGTTTGTTGTGGAGGTGCTTGTTGAGAAACTAAATAACGTGGTTGAGTTTGTTGTTGTGGTGGTGGTTGATTCATTGCTGCAGCCATAAAATATGGTGTATTGAATTCAATTGATGGTAATGAAAATGTTGTTGGATCATATGGTGTATCTAATGTTACAGGCTAAAGAAAATAGAAAATATAATGAATTTTTGAAAAGAAATGCTCTTTGTTATTTATTTGTATTTACTTCTGGTTGTTGTTGTGGATGATGAAAAAGTAAAGATTGTAATAACATATTTGGTGTATTTACTTGATGCTGTTGTTGATGTACAGCATATTGTGGTGTAACAACTGGTTTTATAGTCATAGATGGTTGTTGAATTTGAGTTAATAGGATACGTTGTTGATTCATAACCGGTTGTTCAGATGGACGAGTTGCTGGTGAAATATGTGATGACTGTTCAGTTGTTCGTTGAGAGATTTTGTTCGATGATGCTGAGTCTGTTTGTTGATAAAATGCAGATGATCCTGATTCATCATATGTATCACTTAGATTACCAAATTGTACATCAATTTTATTCACTCCACCATCATAATGATCAGAGAATATAACTGGTTGATGTGGAATTCGAGGTGTTGGTGGTGGTGGTGTTACTTTGGTATTTATTGTTTGACCTGTTGGTTTCGATTTTTGATGTTGATCTGTTATTAATGTTTTAGGTGTCTGACCAATACCAATAACATTTTTAATCTGACGAGCTGCTTCTATTGGATCAAAATCAGATTTAGATTTATCTTGATTAGTTCTATCCGATTGACCATTTTGTACTATAAATTAAAAGATTAATATTAAAAAGAAAAGAAAAGAAATTCTTAATACCAGCTGATGACTCATCTGTATCTATTGTTTGTTCATCATCTTTATTTGTTCTTGAAATAATAAGTGTTTCACCATTCCAATTACCAACATCCCATTGCTCTTGTCTAGAAGTGCCAGCAGCACCTCTATTGCGTCGTGTAGTATCTGACGGTGATGATGTATCACCATTTGAATCTTGTGTTTGTTGCTGGTTTTGTTGTTGATTTTGTTGTTGTTGATAATTTCTATCATTACCACGAAATCCACCTCGATTATTACCACGATAACGACCACGATATCCACTACCACCTCGTTGTCTTTGTTGTGGAATATCATTATCGTTTTGCTGTTGTTGTGGTTGCTGTTGATTATTCACATTTTGAGAATCACCTCCGTTCTGTTGAAATCTTGCACGTCCACCACGAGATTTACCTCGAGAAGTTGAAGTATCTAAAAAAACGAAATAATTTTTTTTTTCACAAAAATATTACATTTATTCAATTTACTATTTCCTCGTTGTTGTCCATTCTCATTCGACTCTTCATGTCCATTTTTAGTAGCAGCAACTTTTTGTTGTTGTTGTTGTTGTTGTTTTTTACTTAATTTATGACTTGTTGCTGTACGCCATTCACTTGCAACATCATGACCTTTTTCAATGAGCAATGCAACAGCTTTTTCATAATCATAATCACAATCAAATAGTGCTACAAGGGCATCTTCTTGATTGGAATTTTCTACGACGTCAAGGACTTTTCGAATTATTTCTTGTACTTCTGGTTGATTATGTTTTGTATCGTCAATTAATTGAGCAAGACGAATTTGTTCTTGAGTTGGTTGGTGATGCTGCGTGCTCACGGCAGCACCGGCCGTCGCAACGCTCATTCTTCTATATTAACAGAGGGGTAATAAGATATAAAGGTGGAAATATTATTTCTAGAATAGAATATAGAGAATAGAATCTATTTTAGATATTTTATTTAAAAAAAAAATTATAAAATAGAACAATATTAAATAAAAAACAGTATATCGAACAAACATTATGATTTCTTCTTCGTTTCTAATTAGAAGAGATTTAATTCCATAGTTTATCGTCTGATCGCCATTTATATTTTACCTAGACTCCCATACTTATCATCAAAATAATACTGATATAAACAAAAAACAATTGGAGTTTTCTTTTTAGAAAAAAATTATTTTATTTAAAAGTTTTATTGATAAAAAAAAATGATTAATTTAACTTTAAAAACATTCATTAATTAGAATAGATATACTTATTTTAAATAAAACATAGATGTCAGTATAGGCAATTTACTAACTAAGATAGGGGATGAAGTGTTCTGTTTAAACACCAATAATTACTCTCATTCTTAAGAGATACTATTCATATAGATAGGAAGATGATTGTTCGTATGTCATTCATATGCGCAATGACAATCTATGAGGTTTCTTCTTATTATCATACTGTTAAATTAGTAATAATGCAAAAAAGAAATTTTAGAGACAATGTGCAATCATTTCTATAACTTATCTATAAAAAATACAAAGAAGTTTATATAAAATGCTAATATTTAATATAATTATTTATAGAAAATATTCTTAGTTTCTAATGAATGAAATATTATACATTTCAAAAGATTCTTTAATACATAAAGTTTAACAATTATTCTAAATATCTGAACTTTTTTATAATATCAACTAATCTCATCTTTAGTAGAACTTACAACAATATACTATTTCGATCAGTGTAGTATACTCACTTATATCCTAGTATAATATCATAAATAAGAACGTCTAGTTTGTAAAAACGTTTCAAGAAAATGTGATATAGAATAAAACGTTTAGCACCACATGTAAATGCTTTTTTTTTATTTTTATCTACATACAAAATCATATGGTACATCATTATAGAAATATCCATTATTTCTCGTAGACAAATTTCTTACAATTCTATTTTCGAATGTATCTAATTCTACGAAAAAGTTTCACAATTTTGTAATTAGTTCAGTATTTCACTTTATTGAAAAATGAATATTTGAATAAATAAATTTCCGTTGAATATCAAGTCAAAATTACTTATGTCTTACATATTTATTCAAGTTAATAACTTTTCTATTGATATTAAGTTATTTTTAAGTAAAAATGACATTTATTATATATGTAAAATGTCATTGAAAATCTACTGTCTTACTATAGGAAACAATCTATGGTACTCCTCGTTTCCTATCATCAATAAGCATCTGTACATTATTTTGTATAAAATAAATAATGAAAATTTAACTGAAACATATTAGAAAATTTGTATGTTAAGTAATTATGCATGCAGAGAACATGCGTGTAAAATCAATACTTGTTTCTTTTATATTGCTTTATGTTCAGTAATCCAAGGACTTCAGCATTGTAGTATCTTCATTCATATGCATTATATTTTTTTCTCTTCTTCTTCTATGTATGTGTACATTTACCTTCTTGCTTCATTCCTAATATTATAATAGAACACGAAACGTAGTATATTTTATCATTCAATAAGAATATAGAAATGCATTAGAAACAAAAACTAAACATTATTGATTTCATATTTAGTTCAGTGAGAACAACTGGAAAACATGCAAGAATTTTAGGTAGTTCCTAAAAAAATTTGATTTGAAGTAGTGGTGCAACCAGAAACTTAACGATGATGGGGCCTAAACACTCAGCGATGGGGTTAAGCCCTATCTGGCCCCAGTGTAGTTACGCCACTAATCTGAATATTTACTATATACTATTACAAAAATTATTTCAATAGACATCAATATCTCATTTTATACACCATGTAGCTGACCTGCAGTAATATATACATCACCTCTGTTATCAGATAGTAATCTCTTCATTCAATAGTAAAAGTAAACAAATCAAATTCTCTTAAACTTTTGTTATTATTAACTGTATATTTGATCTTACATCTTGATGATTAGATACACAAGAATAGAATGATATATATAGAACAATACGAAGCATGATTGAGGCTATATATGAAAACAACGAAAAATTATTTCGTTTTCATCGATCATTACACTTCACTTCAGAGATACAGTTTGCAACTGAAGTGTCAATCTTTAGTATGTAGTGGACAAGAATAGAAGTTGAATATCACATAAAGTGTCGTTAATATTCATAATTTTGTATCTATCGTATATAAATTGGAATTTATTCAGTATAGCAAGTAAATATATTGAACACACACAAAAACAATAGTAAAAAAAAGCAAGAGGTCACATTAATTTGTATTCGTCATTTCTGTTGGTAATGTATTATTACTCCCTGTTGTGTCAAGTACAACATCAGGTTGTTTTTCAATAATTGATAAATTACTTGGACAAGATGAAGCAATATTATTAATAGTATTCGTTGATGTTTGACGTAAAAGTGATGATGAAAGAAGTGAAATAGGTTTTGTTGGTGATAAAGCTTTTCGAACAAGCATTGTTGCTTGTGCAGCTTCATTTTGTTTAGCTCGGCTCATTGCACTAATAACAGCTGCTCGATCGATTTCACGTTGATCAGGCATTTGTCCATCTAACCAAACCTAAATATTCAAAATAGAAAAAAACATACGAATCTTATTCAAGAAAGTTTTTACATCTTTTGCTCGATTATAAAAAACAGCAAATACACGTATACGATAATCAACAATACGTGTTAATGGATTATTTTTTAACCAAAGATTTTCTAAACATGGTAAACTTCCAAGTGATTCAATATTTTTAATTGAATCTAATTTATTTGAAGTTAAATTTAATGTTATTAATGAATACAAACGTGATAAACCATCAGTTGTTATTAATTCATTAAATGATAAATCTAATGAACGTATATTACCAACTCGAGCATTAAAATCTGAGACATCATGTAAACGATTATTTGATAAATTTAAATTTTGAAGAAAATGCAAATGCTGTAAATGATCTATACTAGTTTCTAATAGATTATAACTTAAATCTAACGATTCAGTTTTACAAAATAATTTCTATACGAAAAAATAAGAAATTTTACAATGAAATTTTTTTATATATAATAATACGTACCAATGATTCATCAAGAGAATGAAGAGAATTTTTACTTAAATCAAGATGAGTTACAAATTTCCATGTACTAATTAACCATTCATTTGATGATGGTGGAATTTCAGTAAGTGAACTTAATGCAATTTCCTAAATAATAAAATATTTATTGAACATTGATTTATATACGTAGTAGACAACAAATGTACTGAAACTCGGATAAGAATATTTCACTTATAATTCACCTGATAGTATCTGTTGAAAATAGACATGCGCAGGGTAGAGTACGGCGGTTATAAAAATTACCCAGAACCGCTGTTCCGGTCTGATTCTGGTCAGTAGAAATGAGAGAAGAGTGATTCTGGTTCGATTTTCGATTCCATTTTTTTAGAGCCGCCGTACCCTAGTGTAGAGTAAGCATTCACATTATCCTGCATCCTTTCAGAGTAAGATTCTAAGACCCTGACCTATCCCACCCTGTAGATCCGTTACTTTAACTCCTACCTTGCAGGGTAGGGATCCGTGCACATCTCTAGTTGAAAAGTACACGGTTAATTCTAACAAATAGAAATTAAGGCGAAGTACGAATAAGAGATATTTTACAATGTAAAATGTTAGCAAAAATATAGAAATATGTGTTTTACCGGTTTATAGTTTCATCTAATACTACAAGATCGAGTAAATACCTCAACTATTGCTAACCGATTCAGTTTGAAATCTCTGAACAGATTACAATTTTGTCGCATAATTGTATTGCTTAATTCTATTATAAAGTTCAGTATGACTTACTCGAATTGATGTTAGACTACGATGAATTGATAAATGCCGAACAGTTTTTTTAAGATTATCGATACCAGTTATTTGACTGGTTTGAACACAGTCAAGCTATATATGCATAAGAAATAAGAAATGATTTTATTTGGAAAAAAAGTGACATACTATAAGTTCTTCAACAGATTTAAAAAATGAAACATCAAATGAAAGAAATTGCGTTTTTATTGTACTTGTACCAAAATTATCAGGACTACCAATAATCTTTAAAAAAAATATATCAAGAGATTTTTTTAAATATTTTGTTTTATAGTCAATAACTAATTGCCTAAGTAATGGCAACATACTTGTACATACTTGACGTGACATAGGAAATCGAGAATATGACTTAGATCTTTCGCAGGATCATTACTATCTACAGAAATAATAATAAATAGATATATAAACCATAAACTAATTTGAAATTCATGTCCGAAAAAGATAAAGCATTGACTAATGATTATCTATGTAAACTTCTCGCATTTCATCAGTTAAATATTTACCACAAGGTGGTTCAGCTAATTTGATACGTCGAGTAATAGCATGCATTTGAAGTGGACTTATAGAAAAAGGTTTCTTTCCAGGAGCAGATAATATTTTATCACCATTTAAAAATAATTCTTCTGCTAATTTTCTTACAATACCATGAACTTCCTAAAAATAAATAAATAAATTGTTTATTTGAATAAAAAATCTAATTCTATTTACATAAAGATGAAAATCCAAAAAATTAACAAAACATTCAGGTAATTGTAATGAATTTATAGTAAAAAATTGAAATAAATATTTTAAATAATTATCTAATGCTAAACGTCTTCGATGAATAAAATCTGGTGAATTATTATTTAATAATTTTTTTGGTGGTAAACTTTTAACATCAATTGTTGGAATATGTTTTATTAATTCTTCATGAAAATCAGCAAATTCACTATAACGTTTTTTTACTTGCCAACGTATATCATCAAGACATATGTCAATTGTATATTCCTTAACATGAAAAAAAATATTCTTCAAAATTCAGTTGAGAGGGTTTTTTGTTTTCTTACAGTATATTTTTGATTCGTTTGAAAATTAGTTATTTGTATATCACGTCGATTACCTAATTGTGGCGATGTAAACCATAAAGCCATATTAGTTAATCTAAATATTTTAGAATTTTGTTTATGTATATGTGATGATCAATAAAGAATAATACAATAACAACAACAAACACTAATACATATATATATATATAAATACTCTCAAACAAACAAACAAACAAACAAACAAGAAGAAGCAGAATGCAAAGATTTTATGTTCATTTTTTTTCTCTCTGTCTTTATACGATAGTTGCTGTTGAAGAATTATTAGTATTAAGCGAAGATTTTTTTGATGATGGTTCAGTATCATTGTCAACTTGATCAAAAGAACGTTTTGTTGTTGTAGTTGTTGTTGTTGTTGTGGTAGTAGTTTCTTGTTGACAGATAGTTACAAATGAGATTGAAGAATTTGCAGAATTTCGTTTATAATCATTCGAAAGTAATGAAGAAGAATTTGTCGAATTAATAACACCAACTGCTGTACATAGTTGTTGTTCTTGGTCTTCAATTAATTTTTCAATCATATCACTAAATAGAGAAAATTTTTACAAATTTCTTTGCGACTTGATTAAATCTTCAAGTTTTTATCTCGTGTGATGATGACACTTTAATAGAACATTTACTTATCGTTCATCTTTCGGTAACCAGACAGAATGTCACAGGCGTATGGCTCAATGAGGGTGCATCGAATATCCGCATCTCACGTGCATACACTGTCGAACATCAAAGGTTTACTATCAATTCATTTTGAACCCTAAAATGAGCTGCGGCGTTCTGTCCTAGCGCTCGTTTATTATTAGATTTCATTTCTATTTCTGTAACTCTTATTCCATTCTTGCAGTTTACTATAACATCAAGCACAGCATCCCATTATTTCTCATCTCTTCCTTTATCCGATTCTCTTCTCACGAAACATCCGTGATTGAGAAATTAATTATAAGATGAGTATTGCTTTTGAACACCAAACCTTTTCTCTTAGTGATATTTTCTAAGTTTGTGCAGAGTGCTTTTTATCGGACTATAGTTGTACAATTTTTTTCTGAGAATCAAAGAGAACATACGTGACAGAAGTAATTGCATTAAGACGTTGTTGTTCTTCCATAAATGATTGATATCGTTCACTTTTTTTCCATTCATAATAGTAGTGAATAACTTCGCGAACATTTCGATTTGGACACTAGAAAAACAAAAGAGAATATTTTGTAATCTCATTTTTAAGAAAGCAAATGCAACTATTACTTTAAACACAGTTATTTTAAAAAAATTCTTTCCATATTCTCGTAACCCTTCTTCAAATTCTTTAATTTCATCGGATGACCATTCAGGATAAGAATCTAAATATTTTATTTTTAAATAATAAAACACAAAAAACAAATAAAATTCTTACAAATAGTTTTCACAGGTAATTGACGAAATTTAACAAGTGCTGATTCTGTATTCAATTGACAAGTGAGTAGATTTTGAAGTGATATTTCATCATCTGAATCGGGATCTTAAAAATAATATATAATAGAAAAAAAAAGAAACTAAATATTCACTAACATTCACTACGTATTGTTTTAAGATATTCATCAATATCTTCATTGTCGTTATCATTCAAAGAAGTTGGTGACCAAAGAAGTTCATCAACTGGTACTAAACGAGAGAAAAAAATAGACATTTACAACAATTTAGATTAATTTAACAGCATATTGAACTACTGAATCATTTCAAAAGACTGACATTTACATCTATATGGTCATTGCAAAAGAACATAAGATCAATGATTTATCAGTATTCTCCAAAGAAAAGTTATTACTTGTAATTTATTGATAGACAAACTCACATTAACAATTATTTTCATGAACATCTGTAATAATATTGTTTTAGAATATGTTGCATTTTTTATACTTTGAAAGACTGCTTAAATTATCTTTCTCCGCCATAGGAACAAACAAACGTTTATCTATATATGATGAGAAAACATTCAAATAAATTCATTATTCTAATAAACAATAACTAGACTTCATCTTTAAGTAAAACTACTTAATCTAATATACGATTTAATATACCCTCTCTATCGTCACAATGTCCATTTGTTAAATCATATTCAACTTGTAGTTCAACTTGTGCTTGATATGCATCACCAACATTGATCGACTAAACAAATAAATGAAATATTTTTCTTTTTGAACGAAACAAAAAAACAAACTTTAACAATTTCAGGCTCAAAAGAATCATCTGTATCATCACCATCATCATCATCTGGTAATAATTGTCCATTAACATGAAGTAAACGATGAAAATTAGGTCGATGATCAATTTCATCTTCATCGTCACCAGAAGAAGTATTTGACTAAAATATAAAAATTAAAAATAAGATTGACTTAAAATGTTATATTACTTTATCATTATTTTGTGAAATATTATGAACAGGTGGTGCATTTTGACCATATAATTTCAATAATTCATCCAAAGGCATATTTGCATCCTAAGTAAAAATGAACTAAAACTATGTTAATAATATAATCAAAGAATTCTTACAGCTTCTAAATCATCTAATTCATTTTGTTCCTCATCACTTCCGAGTTGTTCTTCTTCTTCAATAGTTCTTTCATCATCTTCTTCATCTTCATATCGAGCTTGATATTCATCATCATCTAAACAATATTATCTTTTAAAATTTTAAAATTTATTATCTAATTAACCTTTAATGGGTGGATCTGTCGCATTTGAAGCCATTTTGAAGGATTGAAAGACACAGAATAAGATAAGTCAATGTCTAGTTCATACAGTTTTTTGATTGGATAAATTTTAAAGCAATTACAATAGACATAGATGACAGTAGTAGCAACGAAGATATTCTAAAAATTCATCTTATGTAGCAATGCATGCTATTATTCATTTGATCGTTGATATCAGTAGCGAATCCAGGATTTTGGAAGGGGAGGAGGTGACTTTTTTTTGAGTATGGAGGGGCGATACCTGGGGGGGGAGCGATTTTGGCTAAAATCTATTTTTTGAGTCCAATCGAAGTAGTGTGAACTTATTTTTTCGTTCATTTTTGCTGTACAAAATCAAAAAAAATTCGGAAGGGGGGCCGCTCACCCCCCTAAATCTGCCACTGGTTGATATAGATATATCGAATGAATGCGATTGTTTGTTACAATACATATTAAAGTTATTGAATTTATTTAAAAAGAAGAAATAAGATAAAACATAAGAATTACATATTTAAATGAGAATAGTGACGACGATGAGCCAATATAATATTTTAGTGTAAATAGTTATCTAGCTTCCTCTTGAAGAGATCAATGATACTCATAATCATACTATTGGCACATTGAGGTACAAAAGATGATGAACACAGGTTGTAAACAAGTAAAAGAAAGGTGTAACTAAAATCGATTACAGAAGATGAATGGCTTATGATATTATAAGGTTCAATATTTTAGCACTTTTTTACCAGCGTATGAAAATTCTCGTTGTAATCAGAATTCCTGCAATTTATATGGATTATTTGTTTCTGTTAAATATTTATATATGTACTGTTTATTATATCTCTAATCGTTTTGCATGATATAATACTTTTAATGTTAAAATATAAATTCTAAATCGATGTTTATTTCTTTTCATGCTAGATTTAATCGAAAGAAATCTTAGTTGTTTATTAAGAACGTGTCTTTCAATCTATTGGTTTTGTCAATGAATATTTCTTTTTGAAAATGAAATAGAGCCAATTCTTGTTAAATGATTCGATAGGATAAATTCATTAATCGTTATCCGATAGAATATAAGAAATTAGCCCATTATGTCTATCTTTTTACTTCTATACCATAACCGTAAACAATAGAAGTGAAAACTATGTATCTGCCCTACCATCAAATACACTTTATACAATAGCCATTCGGTTTGAATTTATTGCTAATCTTTTCTATTCATAAAAAAGCAGTTACTATCAATAGACGACGTGCTAGATATATATCAATGATTTAGCTGAAAAATATCACGTACTGTTATTATTGGACAAAAATAGACTTTAGTTGTAGTATGTAGTAATCTATGATGGCATGACTCGTATTAATAAAGAAGAAATCAAATATAAATAAAAACGAAATGATGATAAAGTATAGATTATGTACAAACAATTGAAACATCTTATCAATCATCGCTTGTACATACATAACAATTAACGGGGAATTTATATAATACGATAGAATTTCTATAAAATCAAAAAAAATAACATTCGATGTTTGTAATTTGTCATCAATCAACGCGAGACATAAATTGAATATCGTCAAAAAGATTTTTGCTTATCGAACAAAACCAGACATCTTCAAACAATGTCTGGTACTAGTAGAAAAAATTTATGTGTAGTACTAAATTTTGTCTGTCTTATAAAAAACTTATTCTATCACGTATTACATATTCCCTTTTGTTTCTAATCAATGTTGACAATAAACAGTTTATCATCTTTTTTTTTGTTCTTTTCATTATCCTTAAAGAGATTTGACACATACCATATAGTTATTCGGTCATTTGAATTTATTTGTACTTCTTACTTAACATAAATTTAATTCATATGTATCCGTTTTTAATAGCCGAAACAAATTTAACTTTAAATGATACAATAGGTCCACTATTTACCTTAGGACCTACACTTGTTATTACTACTTCATTATGTATTGTTATTGGAACAATTTTTTCTATTTTATGTATAATAAACTATGTAACGCAACCTAGTTTGCGTACACATAACACTTACATAGTAAGTAAAATAAACAAAAACAAAAATTTTATTTCTTGTCTTTAATATTTATAGTTTTATTTTATGTTAATCTATTGTTTAATATCATCATTTATCAGTGGACCAATTTTTCTAATGGGTTATTATTTAAATCTTTTTCAAAATTCTATTTCTCTTTGTCAAACATCTACCATTCATTATTTAACAATTAATATTGGTATGGTTACATCATTAGCATATGCAAGTGTTGAACGACATTATTTAATTTTTCGTAAAAATGGTTTATTAACATGGACACGTCAATTATTTCCTGCTATTTGTATTCTAATCTATTCATATATTGTAGCAATTCTATTTACATTAATACCAACATGTACTTATACACCATGTCTTGGTTGTCATACAACGGAATTAAAATATATGATCCCATGGTTAACCATAAGTTTCTTTTTACCTCAACTTGTTATGATTATTTCAACTGTTTATTTAATAATACGTTTATATCAACAACGAGCAAATTTCAATAAAAGACCTGAATGGTCAGTTTTACAAAAGATTGTTGCACAAATGGCTGTTTATGTTATTTGGTCATGTCTTTATTATTGTCCAGTATCATTTTATAATTTAAGTTTAATTATTGATCCATCAAAATATTCTCCAGATCTTAAAACAGTTATGAATATTGTCAATACAGTTATTGTACAATCATATCCAATATTAACATTTATTTCTATGTTATTATGTACGCGACGTAAACAAGCACAACAAAAAAGAGACTCCGCATTGAAACTGAATAATCTATCGGCAATAACACCAGTACCAGCAAATGAAACACAAAATTAGATTTATTAAAAACATTACTAACATTTTATATATATATATATTCTTTACATTTCTTCTACTAAATAATAGAAAATATATAATCAAGCATGTGCGATTATGATAAACCAGCGAGAGAAGCAACTTTGTTATTGAATAATGTCCCCGCTAGGATTTTAAACTGAGACCTTCGCTTTACAAGAGCGATGCTCTAGGCCACTGAACTATAAGGACTTATTGAATATATGGCGCCATTTTCAACGCATGCATCTCTGTGAATATGACATTTATCACTTTAAATTTTCATCCTTTCTGAGATAATCTTCCCTGTATTAGTCGATGATTCAATGATTACCAAAATATTTTTTATTCTTAAAGCACAACAAGTTAAGATATTTCACTTATGCTTTGTATATAATGGAATGTTTGTTTATTTGATTCTTATTTCGAATATATCCTTTATCACACTCGTATCTTCATCTTATTCAGTTAAACATTCTCATTTTTTATTTATTATAAACCGTATACACTTCTTCTTGCTTCAATATGGGTAATAAACCATTACAAACCTATAGAAAAAAGGTCTTTTTTAATATAATTTTCATTTAAAATTTTATAACTATCTCTTTTTAGGAACCATCATTACGGGGTACTTATAGGGCTGATTCTGAAGTAGTAAAAGTAGCTTCATCACCATCGTTTTCATTAGCATCTGGTACTGCAACATTCTCATGTCTTGCTGCTGAACATCATCAAATACATGATCAAGAAACACTTGATCATTGGCGAGCAAAAGCATTGCAAACAATCGATGATCTATATGAACACAAGGCATCATTTTTAAGACGTGAAGCACATGTTAGAACTTTAGTAGGTCAATTAAGAGCATTCATGGATGATGAATTACCTCGTCATGGAAGTGGGTATTTTGTCGATGATCAACATGTACAACAGCTTCATATGTCTGTTAATAGTTCTCAAGCATGAACATTATTTTTATTTATACTTTTTCTTTTTCAACCATTTATTAAAAGAATAAATTACAGTAAAGTATAGATGAAAAAATATATTAGTCATAGGTATTTAAGCATTCATTATCTATTACTTCGTATTTTTGTGAAGCACATGATATGGATATTATAAACTGCAAAATATTTACTTTATCCTTCTAAGTTTATCACGATGAGAATAGCTGATTAAATTCAGTATTATTTAAAAACAAGTTTAGATTGGAATTTGTCATATCTAATAAAGTGATATCACGAATTCATACCATGTTAAAAATATAAATCTAATAAAATTATAATATTTTATATGTTGATAAATTTTGAATTCGAACACGTGGTCTATTATATATACTAATGTTCGAAATAAAGAAAACATACAATTACAATACTTCATGAGTATATATGTTAACGAAATTATATACATATTTATTTACTGTGTTTAACATAATAATAAAATAAATAAAAAAAAACGAGGTATCATGAAGACATAAAAAGTTTTCTACATCTTTCGAAATAGTTACAATATATTTGGAATAGAACATCTGTTATATATATAATTTTATTTGGATTAGTATGACTAGATTTTTCGTTTTATCCAGATTTTCTATTAATAAAATGAAGTAATCTGAAATGATTTGTGTCGCCCTCTCGAATCATGATTGTATGATTCAGTATATTTTTGCTCCTCTACTTGCTTAACGACACACTCAGCCACTTCACCTTTTCTTTCTTTTTCTACTTTTTCGTTTTTCTTAATATTATAAAAAAATCTACCTGTATATTTAAGATTAAACACCATATATACGCATATTCATATCATATACGCAATGCCGTTCTTTTTATCAGCCATGACTTACTCAAAATCTTGGTCACAAGAACAGCTTTCAATTCTTTATTTTCTCTTTTATAGTTCTGTTGCGTGCATACGTGTATATATATACATATGAATCATACTTCATTTTCGTACTGCTTTAGTTTTTAGCCTATATATTATAATTATACAGATCATAAACAAACCTGACTTAAAAGTGGGATGAGACTGATGTATATTCATCTCTTTCTTTCTTTTTCTTTTCATTTGAAAGGTTTAAACCAAGTCACAAGCGATACGATAGTGTAATAGGGGCATGTATATAGTGATTTGTTATCTTTATTTATTTAATATTATCGTTTTTTTTCGTTAAATATATCTTTAAAAATGAGTATAAAAGGATGATAAAGAAGCAACGTGATTCAAAACCATGAGAGATGTTAAAACAACAACAAGAAACACTTATACTTATGACAATTTCGCCTAAAGTAACAGTTTCAACGGTTTTTCTCTTTTAGAAAGAAACAGAAATTTTTTTTCTTCATTTCTACTAGTCTGTTTTTATTCAGTTTAGAATGGTAAAGTCATGAGTTTATTAGAAAATAGAGACGTTTTTCCTTTAATACCAGATGTATAAAAATACACGTTCACTTTTATTTTATAGGAATGTCAATATATGCATTGTTAGTTGACATCTATTAGATATATAACTAATGGATGTGAAAACAAAAAAAAATGATTTATACTGCATATATTTCATTTATCTTTTTGTGATTATTCATAAAGGAACTTCGACATAATCAAAATATATTTGTCTATTCGTATCTGATAGTCTATGATGCACGTGTTCTTTTTCTTCTTCTATTCATTTGTAATAGACACATATGAAAATATGTATGTCAGTTTTATCGTTCTATTTAAATTTTGAATATTTAGTTCGATGTCCTTTATGATAAATCTCTTGTAGATCTTAAATAATGATAAATAGTATAAAAGAAAAAACAGGCGCAGACATTCTTGAAATATTTTTTCCCCTTGCCAGGATTTCAAGGTTGAAAATATTGATAGAAAGAAATAGATAAAAGAATGTTCTAGGATAGATAAATGAGCTTGAACAAATAATTAGTGTTAGACGAGAAGAAAAAAGGATTAACATGATATTTTAGTGTTGAATTAGTGCATTTATTTTTATTTGATTACTAAAGTAGATTCTAGATGTAACACCTGTTATAGAGTTTCTATAGAGATTGTTTTTGTGTGTTATCGCTCTTCCTACTTTTATTTTCTTCCGCGAATGAGTAACAGCAGAACACTGTTTTTTTTTATAACTAAAGGTGATAGTGAGTAATACGAATAGCAACGCATCAGATTTTGCCACGTACTTCTGATCATATAATACGTTTTGACTTATGAGATAATTAGTATAATGATCATTATTAATATATCATTGGTATTTCTTTTTTTTTTATAGAAGAATGAATGTAATGAAGACTATAAATATTCCGCGTGTCTAAGGACAAATTTCTATAAAATATTTTCCCTTAATAATAAAGTATTTATTCTATATTTTTAGATGGCTGACGAAATATCTTCTTCTTCTTCTCAACTGAGTATCGTTGTTGATTTAACATCATCACCGTTCAATTTTAAATCACTCTATAGTAATCTTTCATCTCAATTACCCTTAAATTCTGATCATCATTATTGGCATTTTGGTGGTCTTCGTTTTTATACAATCCCATTTCAATCTAATTATGATGAAACAACTATCAATAATATTATATCAAAATTAAGATCCATACAAAATTCTCCAACTTTATTCCCACCATTTTGGATTTCATATAAAGAATGTCAACCACAAACAGATTCCTCATCTTCATCATCATCTGAGGTTATCAAAAAGAATCTTAAATTAGGGAAATTTCAAACTGACAATACTTTTCAAATAGAATATACATCAGGTTCACTTGTTCAACTAAATAAATATGTTTATGATCGACAAACAGAAATTAAAAATGGTTCATCTATACAATTTTATTATGATAGAATTGATTTTGATTATGGTGGTAGTGAAGAATTAAATTTGCGGAAAACATTTAAAGCTGAAATCATGGATAGATGTGCTGTTATAATGACTGAGCAAAATAGTTTTACATTATTTATTAATATGACTGGAAATTCAATCGATTATACAGGTACAATTAATGATAAGAAATTTAATCCACCACAACAAGGCTCTTTCTTTCATAAAACAACTGAACCAAATATTTCATATCGACGTACAGCATGTCAAGAGTCAAAACCATTTTATTCAACAATTCGTCTTGTTATTTCAATTCCAAATGATAAACTTAATGATGAAAATCGTGAAGAACAATATCGATGTTTAAAAGATTGTTATACAAGTTTCATAGAATTTTTTCATCGTAATCATATAAATGATTGTTTTGGTAATATTACAAGTGTAACATCAACAAAAGATTATATACCTACATTATCATCGTTTATGAATAATGAAACAATGTCATTTATTCAACAATATTGCTGGCAAATGTTATTATCTATTGGTTATCGATTTCAGCAAAGATTAACGGAAGGTTTTATTCGACATATGAATTTAATCAAAGATGATGATGAATTTTATCAGGTATATTAAATTCTATATCATACAATCAGTGACGGATTTAGGGAGAGGGGCAATGAGGGTGATCGCCACCCCTTCTGAATTTTTTCTTGATTTTTTATAGCAAAAATAGGTTCACACTACTTCGGCTGGACTCAAAAAATAGCTTTTAGCGAAAATCGCCCCCCTCTCTTCCAAAATCCTAGATCCGCCACTGCATACAATGTCTATCATAAATCTAGAGAAATGTTTGAATGCAAAATAAGATGCACAAAATTATTCCTATGTAAAAATTGAGTTACGAGTGTAGATGAAATATTTATAAGTTATTTCAGATGATGATATATTAACAGTAGTATGAGTTTGTAGATTAAATAGCATCATTATAATTCAGTATGTTTTAATTTTTTCTATTATTATTTAGACATCTCTTCATATATGGCGTCGTTCCAGTGAATATTATTTTATTGATTTACTTGCTGAGTTACATGGTTACCAACGAAAAATAGCTAATATATCACAATTAACATCTCCTATGGATAGTCGATATCAAGAATCAATGAAAGAAAAAAACGGTGAACAAGAACGTTGGAGTATACATACCCCACCATGTCATTATGCATATGTTCCATCAGTCACGTTAACACCAACAACAATCTGTGTTAAACCATTGAAATTAGTTAAAACGAATCGAGTTTTACGTGCAAAAGAACAATTTGGTGGACATCTTATGTTTGCTCTTGTTGATATAAAAGAAGAAAATTGTAGAACGGATATATTTCCACATGACTGTATGTTGAGAAAAATAATGATGATGAAATATTAGTTTATATCTTCTTCTTGTTATTATTTAGATCGTGCATTACGTAGTAAAACAGAAAAGTTACTTCAATATGGTTTTGATTTAGGTAAAAAAGGACGAACATATCGATATTTACATCATTCACAATCACAATTAAAAGACAAGCAGTTCTGGTTCTATTATCATGATGGCCAAACAAATTTTTCATTTGAAAAGGCATTTGCTTGGATGGGTGATTTTCAAGAAGAAAAAGTTGTTGCTAAACATGCAGCACGTATTGCACAATGTTTTACAAGTGCAGAAGCAACATTTAAAGTAAATAAAAAAATTTATATTCATTCTTTTTTCTTTATTTTTGAACTAATATAGATTCCATCAGAACAAGTTGAATATATTAAAGATATTCAAACAGATGATCATAAATATAATTTTACTGATGGTGTTGGAACAATGTCAACAGCTGTGCGTGATATGGTAAGATAATATTTTTTTTCTCAACTAATTGATTATTACTTTTGTTTTATAGATTGATCCACATCGAAAATTTGCAGCTATTCAAATTCGTTATGGTGGTTGTAAAGGTGTAATATCTGTTAATCCTGATTTAGATGATGCTCCTCATCAATTACGTATACGTAAATCAATGAAAAAATTCAATTGTGCACATGATATTCTTGAAATATGTCGAATATCTAAACCGAGTATATATTATTGCTTCTTTTTATCATTTTTTTATTCTACAATATCTTTATTCGATAGGACCATTATATTTAAATCGACAAATAATTGTTTTACTTTCTCATCGTTCTATTGACGATCGTAGATTTCTGATACTTCAAAATGAACATCAACAAGGTCTATCGGAATCTCTTGTGTATCCAGATCGTGCACATGAATTATTAGCTGAAAAATTAAATCGAAATTTATTTCCATTACGTTCATTAATCAATGATGCACATCTTAATTTAATTCAAGAACCATTTTTTCGTCAATTATTAATAGCAATTGGAAAAGTTGAATTAGCACAAATGAAAGAACGTACACGATTGAAATTACCTAAAAATTCTGCAAGAAATATGATTGGAATTGTTGATGAATATGGTGTATTAGAATATGGACAAGGTAGTAATTTTATTTTAAATAAAAATAAGATCATAAATTCGTTTTTTTGTATTTTAGTTTTTATTCAATATACAGAATTAAATGGAGATTATATGAATAATAATGATTCAGGAAAAGCAGTTATACTTCAACAAAACGTTGTTGTAACAAAAAATCCATGTCATCATCCAGGTGATATTCGAGTCTTTTCTGCTGTTGATGTACCACAATTAAGACATTTAAAAGATGTTATTGTTTTTCCTCAACGAGGAGAACGACCACATCCAAATGAAATTTCTGGTTCGGATCTTGATGGTGATGAATATGCTGTCATCTGGTATCCACCATTTATTCCAGAAACACCAAATGATATTCCATATGATTACGATTCACAAATTCCAATGTTACGTATTCCTGATCGTCCAGTTGAACGTTCAGATATTCAAAAAATTGTATTAGATATTAGTGAACAATCATGTGCTGGAAAATTATGTACAATTCATTTAGCTTATATGGATCTTTTCGGTGTTGCACATCCAAGTACATTAGCTATTGCTGGATATATATCCCAAGAATTAGATTCATCTAAAACAGGACATCATCCATTACAACCTAAAGAAATTATGCAACTACAATCAGTATTAGGAAATAAACGACCCGATTATTTTGATAAACCCTATCATGAACCTTATCCATCAAAACATATACTCGGTAAGATGACAAAGAAAGAAATTTCGTTAATGTATATATTTGAATTTTAGGTCAATTATTTCGTTCATGTCTTCGTTTCGAATCAAATTGGGAAACAGTTCAAACACCACCAACAACTGTATGTGAATCACCAATTGATCCATTACTTGTACATGATTTACATTATGAATTTACTACAGCTGTTAAAGAAATCGGACGTATATATCGTGAAGCTATTATGGATATCTTATATGTTTATCGTTTTTCATCTGATGTTGATTTACTTTGTCGATTTGATTCATCATTACAATATCGAACAACTTTATCTAAACAACAAACTGAATCAGCTTGTCTTATTGCTGATTCAGCACAAGTTGAATTAAAACAATTAATACGTCGTATACGTAAAATATTTTATGAAGATTTAAATTCATGTGATAAATCGAGTTCATATCGTTGTCATTCAAATTGTATACAATGTGCTGAAAGAAAAATGGCTAAAGCCAGTGCATTATACATATTTTGTTATACTGATACACAACATGCAAGACGAATGTTAAGTTTACCATGGTTATTTGCACCATTATTAATTAAAACACGACAATTAAATATAAAAAAACAAACAAAATTATGTAAGTTAATACCGAATTTTATCTCTCTTATTCTTATGAATTTTATTCTATAGTATCACCAATGTATGTTGCACAAATGCTTGAAATTCAACCATTTCGTTTAATTGGTCAATCTTTACGAAATGCAGTTCAACATTTAATTGATACAAAAGAATCCTTTTATTTTCAACATACATATTCATCTGAAACACCAACTACAGTTACTGTTACTCTTCGTCCAATATCATCGGTCAAGCGTCTTTTTCGAAAACTTGAATTACCACTAATTGATTATCTATTAATTGAAGTTTTTCATCATTATGTTTCTGATTCTCTATCGGAAGCTCGTTCACCAGTAACGACAGCAAAACCAGCACTTGTTACTTCAGTTTGGCAACATATTTTAACACGTTTTGTTCTTAATGAATGTTCACCATTACTTCTTTTAAAAGCAACGAATTCATCAAAAATAAAAGATTTATCATGTTGGTCAGATGAACAAGCATGCATGACATTACAACGTTTTATCGATATTAGTACTCAATGTGCTGATCATGGACCAAAATCAATTGATTATGGACATGCACATGAATATTTTGTTTCAATTCTTCAAAAAATGGCTACAACAGGTTCTCTATTTTCAAATTAAAGACTAAATTATTTTTCTTACATGTTATATCCAGTGATGACAATTAAATAAAGAGTTAATTTATCCTTTATTCGTTTTTTTTGCTATTGTCGGCATTTTCTCTTATTTTTATTCCAGAAAAAAAAACGAGTTCGAACAAATAAAACGAAAGATTTATAAAGTAATAATTGTAATTGTAGCATTTCTTTTGCTTATTTTATTTGAAATAAATGATTTAATAATAAAATAAAAGATATTATTCATTTTTATCGATCAACATTCGTATAAATCTTCCAGCAACATCTTTTTTTGATCCAAACCAGAAAGAAATAAAAGTAGGGTATGAATGTCAGTGCTCATAACTTTACCGCCATTCACACTCGCTTTATATATTCCTATGAAAACAAAAATATCAAGTTAAAATCAACATATTTTTTGATGTTTTGCTATCGATAAAATGTTGTGTCGACTAACAGCATCGTAGCATGAATCATTACATTTTGAAAAACTGAAACCTAGATTAATACTAGCATGGCCTGTCCACGTAAAACGTGATTCCGTCACGTCTTATTTTGTCATTATAAAGAAACGATTCAGTGTCGATGATTAAGTTCATTGACGATTTGGAAGAATCAGTCGTTTTAAAAAGTGTAACAGAATCATAACCGGTTACGTGGACAGGCTGAGTATGCATCTATTTTCATTTATCTCTACAGTCGAAAGAACGTGCCTTTATTTTTTATCTAACCAATTGATAGATAGTGATCATTGTTTAAAGAAGGTTCTAAATTTCAGATAAATTTAACTTGTAAAACACTGACTGTCAGTAGATCACAAGCTAATATCAGACTTATATTTGAATAAAAACATCTTTCTATTAATAGAATTAATTTAGATGATATACTTCGTATACTCATCAATACTTTTCTCTGATTCATAAAACATCAAACATATACATTTTGTATAATTTGATTAAAACAATTCATCATCGTATTCTTCTTTCTCACAGACCATGCAAAAAAATTCTTATAAAATATGATGATCGTGATTAAAATAAATACTGTATATTCGTTTTATGCACTATTTATTGATAAATACGATTTTCTTTTACATTTCTAACTAGGTAAATAATAGTATTTGAAGTTCTTTTGAATATAGTTTATAATTGTTGTTGTTCTTCTTCATCTTTATTTGCTGTTTATTCAGCATCACCTTCACTTGTTTTTGTTAAGAACCACATTTTACGACTACCAGCAGTTGATGAAGTTGTTACTGAAAAACCAGCACGTTCAAATGTTTCAATAATATGTGCAGCTGAATCAGTACATTGAACACCTTTCTCATGATCACATAATTTATCATTTGAACATGATTTTTGTAAAAGTGCAATAATTTCTGGTTGAACTTTATAATCACCAACACCTGTACTATGAACAATTGTTGGTCCCGATTGTTCTTCAGACTCTTCGCATGAAACTGTTAATGTTGAATGTAATGGTAAAGCCATAGGTTGTTGATGTTAGTTAAAAAGTAATAATAACTAGACCTTGAAAATAAATGTCTGTGTATGTGAGTTGAATAAATACGTCTTTATAGGGCAAGAAAGATAGAATATAGAGTATGTAAGTAAAAAAAATGGTAACCGAGGAGTGTAGAAAGAAAAAAGAGAGAAAGAAAAAGAGCAAAAAATAAAGGAGTAGATATTTTAGAGTAAAATATTTTTCGCATTTCTAACTAAATTATTATTCATAGAATAGTTCTTGAAAATATTATAATTGTATTCAATATGAAATTCTAAACTCTAAAAATGTGAAGAAATTTTAATTAAATATATTCTTTCGAATATAATAAGAGTTTCGTTAAGATTTCTCAAGTGTCAATAAAAATTTCTATATAACTATCGCTACGAATAAACTGGTTTTTATGACTACAGTCCACTGATTATTATTATCAAGAAGTCTTCGTTATTGTACATGAATTCTTTCTTATGTTAATCAGACTTTATAATCAACAAAAACTTATTTCAATAATTAGTGATTACATAACATTGGAGAAGAAATAATCATCAAGTTTAGACAGTATATAAAAAAAACAAAAGTGTTATTTAAATGATAAGACTCTATTTGCATTGAATGACTCAGTGATAATAGCAAGCATGGTTGATATAAAATAAAAACAAATGTTTTAGTCTTTCCTTTGTAATGGTTAGATAATATCTTTTGTAAGAATTTAATGATAGGATACTCTTGATTATGATGTTCTGAGGAAGTTTTTTTAAAGCAATCATGTTTATTCCGTTCATATCATATATATAGAGTATTGACGAAATAGGATAAATCTGTTTTTATTGTAATAAACATTTTCGAGTGATGATATATATATTCACAAAAAAAAAATAAACGATCAGTTTCGATTCTACTCAGCAACGAAAGTGTCCTAATACAACACATGGATATTATTCTTCAGTGTATCAAATATATTATACTGACATCAAGTAAATAGTAAAAAACCAAATGACACGTTCTATTCAATAAATAATTCGAATTTTTAATTGAAGTGGAATATATTCATCTTTCTGATGAATCTTTTGTTCTTGAATTAATAAATCGTTCTGGTAAAAACATTTTTATAAAAGTAACTGTGTTATT